>LR750013.1:924718-987818 GCA_902729485.2 Mus minutoides
CAACTATGCCATCTTCTTTTAGCTTGCTTCTTGAGTATGCTTGCTTGAAAAAACATTTATCCATTCCTTTACTCTGAGGTAATCTCTATCTTTATTGCTGATATGTGTTTCCCATATGCAGCAGAGTGATAGATCCTGTTTGCACATCCATTCTCTTAGCTTGCTTCTTTTCACTGGGTAGTTGAGTCTATTGATGTTTAGAGAAATTAATTAATAGTGATTCTTATTTCCTGTTATCTTGATATTGGTGATTTTAGTGTGTGTGTGTGTGTGTGTGTGTGTGTGTGTGTGTGTGTGTGTGCTTCCCATGTTTTTGTTTCTATGGAATTAGTTATTTTTTGTGGTTTGTTTGTTTGTTTGTTTGTTTTTTGTTGTTGTTGTTGTTTTGTTTTGTTTTTTTTGGATGTAGTTATCCTCTCTGGCTTGGAGTTGCCCTTCTAGTATTTCCTGTAGAGCTGAATTTGTGGAAAGGTATTATTTGAATTTATATTTATCTTGAAATATCTTGTTTTCTCCATTTATGGTGATTGAGTGTTTTGCTGGGTATATTAGTCAAGATTGCCACATGTGGATTTTCAGAGGTTATAAGATATCTCTCCAGGCTATTCTAGCTTTTAGAGACTCTGTGGAATATAATTCTAGTAGGTCTGCCTCTATGTGTTTACTGGCATTTTCCCATGAGGCTTTTAATAATCTTTTCTTTCTTTCTTTCTTTCTTTCTTTCTTTCTTTCTTTCTTTCTTTCTCTTTCTTTCTTTTTTTCTTTCTTCTTTTTTTCTTTTTATTCTCTAGATTTTGTGTTTTGATTATTATGGGGGAAGAGAATTTTCTTTTCTGGTCCAGTCTAATTGGTGTTTTATAATCTTCCTGTATGCTTACAGGGATCTCTTTCTTTAGGTTAGGAAAGTTTTGATCTATGATTATGTTGAAATATTTTCTGGGCCTTGGAGCTGAGACTCTTCATCTTCTATTCCTATTATTCTTAGGTTAAGTCTTTTTATCTTATCTATCCATGATTTCCTCGATTCTTTGTGTCATATTTTTTCTTTTTTACATTTAACATTTTTTGACAGATGTATCAATTTCTTCTATTTTATCTTCTACATTGGAGATTCTCTCTTCCATCTCCTGTATTATGTTGGTGATGCTTGTGTCTGTTGTACAATGTTCTTATCGCCATGATTCACTCACTTTGTGTTTTCTTTAGTGTTTCTATTTTGACTTTCAAGTCTTGAACAATTTTATTTATTTCCTTCACCTTTTTAATTGCCTTTTCATGTATATTTGAAGCAATTTATTTCTAGCTGTTTTATTTTACTTAATGTATTTCTTTAAGGCTCATCAAGTCTGATGAAATTGGGAGGAGAGGTAGGGGGAGAATGGAGGTTCTCTTGGGATAGCAAGCTGCTCATTACTTGCTCCAGAAGACTCAGTAAGCAAGAAAGATGGGTAGGGGAGGTGACTAGCATCTTTCTTAAAGCTCTATGTGTATGATAATGATTACTTCTCTGATAGGTACGGCTTTCCTAATTTATTTATTTATTTTTATTATCTTCAGCAGTTAATTTATTTCCTTTTTTTTTACATGAGTTAATTTATTTATTTGCATCCCAAACGCTGACCCCAGTCCTGATTCCCACCTCAAAGAGTCCTTCTCCCTCTAGCTTTCATGTTCTCCTGTGAAAGAACTCCCTAGGTACACCCTCCCCCCCCCAGCATCAAGTTTTGTGAGGGTTAGACACATCCTCTCCACTGAGGCCAGACAAGGCAGTCTTTTGGGGGAATGGATTCCACAATCAGACAACAGTTGAAGCAATCGCCCACCCTATCCATACTCCAGTTGTTGGGGGTGCACATATGGAGACTGAGATGCATGTCTATTACAAATGGGCAGGGGGCCTCAAACCAGGCCCTGTATGTTCCCCCCATACTCTTGTATGCTCATTGATTCTTGGCTCAGTCTCTGAGAGCTCCAAGGTATCCAAGCTCTTTGATATTTTTGGTCTTCTTGTGGAGTTTCTATCCCCAACAGGACCTTCAATTTTCTCCCAAATCCTTCATAAAAGTCTCCAGCCTCCATCCAATGATTGGGTTTGGGTATCTGCATCTGTTTCAGCCAGCTGCTAGGTAGAGCCTCTCAGAGGACAGTTATGCTAGTCTCCTATCTGCAAGCATAAGAGTGTCATAAACAGAGTCAGCAACTGGGGCTTGCCCAAGGGGTAGGCCTCAAGTTGAGCTACTTACTGATTGGCCATTCTCTTGTTCTTGTCCACCAAAAGACCCTCACTCACAAAGACCACGGAGACCAAGATTGCTACCAACTGCAGGAGGTTTTTTTATTGATCCAATGCATTGCTCCCCCACCCCCACCCCACTCAACATGAAGGAAAGAAGAGACCCTGAACAAAGAACACACCTTTTGTACCTTATAAGGGGCAGATTTAGGCAACAAGGCTAGCTGGCTTATTCTAATTGGCATAGCAGGTAATCCTTTCAGGCTGTGGTTGGTTTGCATAGGGTGTCCTGGTCTCTCACTCCGCTGCTCTTACGGTTTTTCTCAGCATTGTTTAGTTGGCCTGCTTCCTTATCTGGCTCTGTATCTGGCCTGCTAGTATAGATTGGAAAGTCCCTTCAGAGGGGGGAGGGGCTGGGTGGTCTTGAATTTATTTTGGATTCTAAACCTTTTCTTTTTATTAGTATTATTTTATTGGTTATTTTCTTTATTTGCATTTCAAATGCAATACCCTCCACAAATACCCAACCACTCCCCTCAATGAAGATGTTTCCGCACCTGCCCACCCACTCTCACCTCAGCACCAGACCCGGTCATAAAGCCTCTACAGGACCAAGGGGCTCCCCTCCCACTGATGTCAGGTAAGGCAATCCTCAGCTATATATCCAGTTGGAACCATGCGTTCCCCAGTGTGTACTTTGGTTGGTGGGAGCTTTAGGCAGTCTGATTGGTTGTTATAGTTCTTTTTCCTATGGAGTTGCAAACCCCTTCATCTCCTTGAGTCCTTGCCTTAACTCCTCCATTGAGTCCCCTCATTCAGTCAAGCTACATGCATCTGCATTTGTGTTGGTAGGTTCTGGCAGAGCCTCTCAGGAGACAGCTATAGCAGACTCCTGTCAGCAAGCTCTTCTTGGCATCAGTGATAGTGTCTGGGATTGCTGAATACCCTATATTTCTCTATGTGCCTTGTATCCCTGCTGTCACTAATAATTTTAAAATGAAGGAGTGTTAAATGTTGTTAAAGGCTTTTTCAGCATGTAATGAGATGATCATATGATTTTTTTCTTTCTCTTTGTTTATATAGTAGAACACCTTGATGAATTTTTGTATATTAAATCATCCCACATCCCTGCAATGAACCTCTTTTGATCATGGTGAATGATATTTTTGATATGTTCTTGGATTCAGTTTCGGAGAATTTTATTGATTATTTTTGTGTAGGTGGTTCCTAAGAGAAATTGGTCTGTAATTCTCTTCCCTTGGTCAAATCTTTGTGCGGTTTGGGTATCAGGGTGATCATGACCTTATAGACTGAATGTAACAATGTTTCTTCTACTTTTAGTTTGTGGAATTGTTTAAGGACTATTCTTTTCTAAAAGGTCCTGGGCTTTTGTTGGTTCGGAGATCTTAATGACTGATTCAATTTCCTTAGGCAGTATATGACATTTTAGATAGTTTAACAGATCTTAATTCAACTTTGATAAGTGGTATATATGTAGAAAATCATCTATTTCATTTAGATTTTAAAGTTTTGTACAGTACAGGTTTTTGAAGAAACACCTAACTATTCTTTGAGTTTCCTTAGTTTTTGCTCTTATGTCTCACTGTTCATTCCTGATTTTATTAATTCAGATACTGCCTCTGTACCTTTTAGAGTATTTAACTAAGGCTGTGTCTATCTTGGTGATTTTATCAAAGAATCACCTCTTCATTTTCTTGATTCTTTGTGTTGTTCTACTTGTTTCTAATTATTTGATTTCAGCCCTGAGTTTGACTATTTCCTGCCATCTCCTCCTCTTGGGAGTATTTGCTTCTTTTTGCTCTAGGTCTTTCAGGTATGACTATATTTTGTTCTAGGGCCTTTACTCTTATCCAAGAGTATAAGATCTCTCAAATTTCATTTGGAAATCGCTTAGTTCTACGGACAGCAGAGAATTGTTTAGTTTTGAAAAGTGTGGAGGCTTTGTGCCTGATTATATGGTCAATTGTGAAGAAGGTCCCACCCAGTTCTGAGGAGGTATATTCTTCTGTTGGGTAAAAGGTTCTGAATATGTATTAGTAGATCCATTTGGTTCACACATCTCTCTGTTTCATTGTTTTTCTATTGAGTTTCTGTTTTGATGACCAACCTATTGGTAAGAGTGGAGTTTTGAAGTCCACTTCTATTATTGTGTGCTATTCAATGTATGATTTGAGCTTTATTAATGTTTCTTTCATGAATGTGGGTGCCGTTGTATTTAGGACACAGATGTTCAGAAATGACACATCATGTTAGATTTTTCTTTTGATGAGTATGAAGTGATCTTCCCATTTCTGTTGATTACTTTGGTTGAAAGTCTATTTTACCAGTCCTTGAAAGATCTTTGTTGCTGTGGTGTGTTTCTTCTTTCTTTTTTTCATATTGCTCAGAGGAGTGTTTTTTTTTTTTTTTTTTTATTTTCTTTATTTATACTTCAAATGTTATCCCCTTTCCTGGTTTCCCCTCTGGAAAACCCCTATTCCATCCCCCTTTACCCTGCTTCTATGACTGTGTTTCCCCACCCACCCATCCTCTCCCACTTCCCCATCCTGCCATTCCCTTATACTGAGGCATTGGGCCTTCACAGAACCAAGGACTTATTCTCCCATTGATGTCTGACAAGGACATTCTATGTATGTGGCTGGAGCCATGTACTCTTTTGTTGGTGGTTTAATCCCTGGGAGTTCGGGATGGGGGGTGGGTCAGGTTAGTTGATATTGTTATTCTTCCTATAGGGTTGTAAACCCCTTCAGATCCTTCAACCCTTTCTCTCACTCTTCCATTGGGTACTGTGGGCTTCGTCCAATGGTTGGCTGCAAGCATCCACCTCTGTATTTGTCAGGTTCTGGCAGAACCTCTCAGGAGAGAGCTATATCAGGCTCCTGTCAGCAAACACTTCTTGGCACCCACAATAGTCTCTGGGTTTGGTGACTGTATATGGGAAGGATCCCCAGGTGGGGCAGTCTCTGCTCCACACTTTGTCTCTGAATTTCCTCCCATGGGTATTTTGTTTCCCCTTCTAAGAAGGACTGAAATATCCACACTTTGGTCTTGCTTTTTCTTGAGCTTCATGTGATCTGTGAACTGTATCTTGGGTATTCTGGGTTTGGGCTAATACTCACTAGTGAGTGCATACCATGTGTGTTCTTCTGTGATTAGGTTATCTCACACAGTATTATATTTTCTAGTTCCATCCATTAGTTTAAGAATTTCATGAAGTAATTATTTTTAGTACCTGATTAGTACTCCATTGTGTAAATGCACCACATGTTCTGTATCCATTTTTCAGTTGAAGGACATCTGGTTCTTTCCAGCTTTTGGCTATTATAAATAAGGCTCCTATGGAAATAGTGGAGCAGGTATCCTTATTATATGTTATAGCATCTTTTGTCCAGGAGTGATATAGCTGGGTCCTGAAGTAATACTATGTCCAATTTTCTAAGGAACCTCCAGCCTGATTTCCAGAGTGGTTGTCCCAGCTTGCAATCCCACCAACAGTGGAGGGGTATTCCTCTTTCTCCACATCCTCTTCAGAATCTGTTGTCACCTGAGTTTTTGATCTTAGCTATTCTGAGTGGTGTGAGGTGGAATCTAAGGGTTGTTTTGTTTTGTGTTTCTTGTATGTAGCAGAATGATGGATCTTGTTTTTGTACCTAGTCTGTTAGCCTGTGTCATTTTATTGGTAAATGGAGTCCATTCCTGTTGAGAAAAATTAATGACCACTGATGGTTAGTTCCCATTTTTTTGTTTGTTTGTTTGGTGTGTGTGTGTGTGTGTGTGTGTGTGTGTGTGTGTGTGTGTGTGTGTGTTACTCTGAGTGTTTCTCTTCTTTTGGTTTTGCTCTGAGATTATTGATTTATTCTGTTTTCTTGGATGTACTTATGCTTCTTGTGCTGGAGTTTTTGTTCTAGCATTTCTGAAGGGCTAGATTAGTAAAAAAGGTACTGATTAAGTTTGGTTTTGTCATGGGTTATCTTGATTGGAGAATTATGGTGACTGAGACTCTTACTGGATATAGTAGAATGGGATGGTATCTATGGTCTCTTAGGATCTGCAGTACATGTGTCCAGGATCTTCTGGATTTTAGAGTCTATATTCAGGTGTAATATTTGTAGATCTGCCTTTATATCTTACACGCCCTTGTGTCATTGCATCTTTTTATATTCTTCATTGTTATGTACATTTAGTGCTTTGATTATTGCATGGAAGATTTTCTTTTCTGGTTCAGACAATTTGGTGTTCTATAAGCTTCTTACATGTTTATAGCCATTTCTTTCTTTAGGTTGTATAAGGTTTCTCCTATGATTTTGTTGAAGTTATTTTTTGTCACTTTGAACTGAGAATCTTCACCCTGTTCTACTCCTATTATTACTGTTTGGTCTTTTCATTGTGTACAAAATTTCCTGGATATTTTGAGATGAAAATGTTTACATTTGGCCTTTTCTTTGACCAATCTATCTATTTCTTCTTCCCATTTTGTTAAAAGATTACTGTCTTAGTCAGGGTTTCTATTCCTGCACAAACATCATGACCAAGAAGCAGTTGGGGAGGAAAGGGTTTATTCAGCTTACACTTCCACATTGCTGTTCATCACCAAGGAAGTCAGGACTGGAACTCAAGCAGGTCAGAAAGCAGGAGTTGATGCAGAGGCCATGGAGGGATGTTCTTTACTGGCTTGCTTCCCCTGGCTTGCTCAGCCTGCTCTCTTATAGAACCCAAGACTGCCAGCCCAGAGATGATCCCACCCACAAGGGGCCTTTCCCCCTTGATCACTAATTGAGAAAATACCCCACAGCTGGATATCATGGAGGCACTCCCCCAACTGAAGCTCCTTTCTCTGTGATAACCCAGCTGTGTCAAATTGACACAAAAACTAGCCAGTACAATTACCAACATTCAAATTGGGTATCAATCAATTTTTCTGACTTTTAAACACAATATTTCTTTTGGATAATTTTAAAATATATTATCTCAGAGTTACAGGTGATGGTGGTAGTGATGCTTTGTTCTATTCTATTGAAACATACTCAATTCAGATAGTATATATTTTATTTTTACTTTTTTAATGCATGTCTTTTCTCTTTAATCTCAATGCCATTTAATAAAGTATCATTGAAATTTTTTATGGCTTTTAGATGTTTCTATCTGTACCTTCACTGTGAAATACTGCTTCTAGGAATTAACAAATTTCTGAAGTGCTTATACATTATAACACATAGAAGCTTGAACCAAAATTAATCCAATTTAGTGTAGAATTTCTGTTCATTTGTCAAGACACTCTATTTTAAATCAGGATCTCTTGGTTTATTTGGGCTTAGTTTTGAAGAATTTCTAGCAGTTACTTTCATAATAAGGAATTAGTGGGATAATTTGCCCCTTTTAATAGTGATGGATTTCATAAGAGTAGTATCAGTCTACGAATAAAATAACTGTACTGGATACTTTTATTTCAACTTACCACAAGCTGGTGCCATTTGAGAAGAGGAAATCTTAATTGAGAAAATGCTTCCATCAGATAGAATTACGCAAGCCTGTGGGTATTTTCTTCAGTGGTGACTATTATTGGAGGGTTCATCTCACTATGGAAACTGCCAACTTAGACTAATGATCCTCAATGCTATAAAAAGCAGATTGAGAAAGCCATGAAGAAGAAGCCAGTGAGCAGTACTTCTCCATGGGTCGCTTCACTAGTTCTTATCTCCAGGTTCCTGTTCAACTTCCTGCTCTTATGTCCCTCCATGATGGGTAAGAACTGGTATGTGTATTATCAAATAAACCCTTCTTTCCCTAGTAACTATTAGCCCTGATGTTATATGCTTGCCATATGAGCAATGCGAGGAGTGCTAGGAAAAAATGGTTTGTTCTTGTAGAAACCTGGGGTTAGTTTAACTTAAAATTTACTAAACAGTGTTTGCTTATTGTAACCTAGTATACACATTTTATTATTTTTCAAGTTTTGATATTTGCATTTCTAATGGAATTGTATACCATATTAAGATAATAAATTACTGCCAGGCGTGGTGGTACACGTCTTTAATCCCAGCACTCAGGAGGCAGAGGCAGGAGGATTTCTGAGTTCAAGGCCAGCCTGGTCTACAAAGTGAGTTCTGTGAGTTCCAGGACAACCAGGACTATACAGAGAAACCCTGTCTCCAAAAAAACAAACAAACAATCAAACAAGAAAGATAATAAATTACCAAATTTTTGTTGTCTTTTGAAATTTATGTATTTATTAACTGATAATGTACAAAATTGCCTATGTTAAATGAATAGAATATTAGAATATTATAATGGATCAATGTACACATAATTTATGTAATATCTCCATCAGATTAAAGAGGGTCACATTCTCAAATATGTATCAACTCTTAGTAAAATTTTCAAATTCTTTCCTTCCATTTTCTTTTTTCAGGATCTACTGTTTGAGCAAACAAAACCATTTTTCACCAGTTTCTTTTAGTTTCTTGCATGTTCTAGAATTGATGTCCATAATCTTCCTTCCCCCAACTAACTGTAGCAACTAGTTAACAATAATTTCCTCCTAGATCCTGTGAGTGGGACTCTTCCTGATATTACATATGCATTAGATACTGTCTTACTTGCAACTCAGATCTATCCATGAGTATAATGATATCTATATGCTATTTGTTTAGATAAATGACATTAATCAATCTAGTAGATATTCCATAGCTTTAATCTATTCATCAGAATACAGACCTTTAACTTGTTTCTGTTAGAATGTTACCAGTCGATGCAGGAGACTATGTTTCTTTTTGTCCTGATTGCAGTTCCTCAGAATACATAGTCCCACAAAGAATTGATGTCTGACTGTCATTGCAAAGTTCCCCTTCCTTTCACTTACAATATAACTTCTGGCCATATTGATTCCAAATGTGTTAACTCTATTTATCTTATATTGATGAAATGCACTTTGCATATGTGAAGCTGGAATACAGATTAAAAAGGTGAAACTAAGCCAAGGATTCCTACTTATTGATTTATTTGTTAAATTCTTTCAGCATATTGATCTTTGTAAAGCATATATTTTATTTATAGGTTTATTTTTGTCTTGTAATTTTTTATTTTTATTTTTATAGCAAAGCACATAAGTGTGGCTGATGAATGAAGAAAAACTATCCTTCTTTTTTTTTTTTTAAATTTACAATTCTGGAGACTTGAAATCTAGCATATGAAAGTAGTACCTGAGGGCTAGAGAGCTGGCTCAGTGAATAAGAGGTCCAACACTCAAAAAACAGGAAATAGTTAAGCAACATGGAACTCCTTCTGGTTTGTATCATGCACACACCTCTTTTTTAATCATGAATTTTGCAGTCTGAAAGCTTTTCACATAACACACACACACACACACACACACACACACACACACACACAAGCATGCAAATCTGACCATTAAACTTAACATTTTCTTAATGATTTATGGACATGCCTACTTGGGAATCTGTATAGAACCCAATCTGAATAATGAAGTAAATTACTTTTCCAATAATTACTACTGAATTTAAATAGATTATATTCACTCATTCACTATTTTTGTTTAAGTAGGGGTAATAGGGGGCCAGTATCACTGGAATTATTTGAGGGTATATGCTTAATAAGGGAAATATGTTCTATAGGTGGTCTTTGGACAAAAATCTCCATATTTATTACAGTTTAATACCTATAATAAAAATAGACTGCATTATGAGGAAGATTGTGCAGAGTTACCAAGACCTATAAAACCTAATCCTATCAAGCAAATTACTCAATCACCAGAGCAACATTCTCTAAATGCAGGCCCAGACAATAACCAGGAGCTTTGGAGTAGCCTTACAACCATGTGGCCCACTGTCACTCTTTACAGTTTATCAATTTGTTTAAAACATGTTACACTGATATTTTTCAAATGTATGTGAGTCTCTCTTTCCTTGAATTAAAGGCCTCAACCCCAGAAACACCTACCATTAATTTTGACAGACAATAGGTTAAAACTCTGAATCCAGATTCCAACATCCATGTAAATACTTAGGAGTATCTAAATAAGATTGCAATCTGAAGAACTATAACATTAATTTTGATGTGGAAAAGAATTAAGAGGATCTTTGGGCTTGCTTATGTGCAGCCTAACTGAAGATATACTGAGAAATTCTATATCAAAGAGATAATGCACACAGTTACTGTTGGGCATTGAAAGTCATTCTCTGTCCTCTGCATGAACACACAACACACACATACACAGTCTATGTACATAAACACCATATTCATACACACATAAAAAATTTTTTCTGATGAAAACTTCATGGGCTTTTATAGAATATGTTTAAAAAGTGTCATTGATGCCCATGCCAAAGATAGAAAGCATACAATTCAGTATTTAACATAGCCTATTCATACAGCACATAATATATCTGTGTAAGAATATTAATGTATTTTATTTCTTTAATCACACCTTATAAACTCCACTAGTTATCAATACTCTTAGTAGAATTCTATAATATTTAAGACTGGACAAGTCATATTCAAACCACAAAAATGTTATTAATTACAATTCATTACTTACATTTCAGTAATGTCTTAGTCTCTGGATGGTCATTCCTTCAGTCTGTGATCCACAATTTGTCTCTTTAACAGAGAAATCTTAAAAGAAGAAGTAAAAAAAAAAAAAAAAAAGACAACAAAATAGATAGTTTCTAAATATTCAATGACTTCATCTATTAGCAAAATGCAAATCAAAACAACTTTGACATTTTATCTTATCACAGCCAGAATGCTGGAGAGAAACAAAATAACCAACAGCAAAAGCTGGAAAAGTATGAAGAAAGGAAATTACCTTTCACTCTTTGTGTGATGATGAACTAGCCCAGCTACTCTAAAAACCCATGATAAATATCTTCAGAACAAGCCGGGCATGGTGGTGCATGCCTTTAATTCCAGCACTTGGGAGCCAGAGGCAGGCAGATTTCTGAGTTTGAGGCCAGCCTGGTCTACAAAGTGAGTTCCAGGACAGCCAGAGCTACGCAGAGAAACCCTGTCTTGAAAAATCAAAGGTAAAAAAAATCTCCAGAACAATAAAAACAAATCTACTATTTGTCCTAACTGTACCACTTTTTGCAGATTCCAAAAGGAATTCAGTCTACTCTGCAGATAATTTCTCAGCCATGTTCATTGACATTTTGTTCATAATGTCCAGGATTTAAATACAAGTATTATTTCCTTCAACCACCCTTCACTTGGCGAGTGAGCATGTAGTATGTATATAGTATGTGAATGAAGTCATTCACTTCCCAGAAGACAAACATAGCATGTTATTTCTCATCTCTGTTAAATTATCCAGATATGAATACATAAGCTATGTAACTGCAGAAACCAGGAAAGTAATGTCTATGAAGGTAGGGAGTAATAGAGAAGGAAATTATAAGGTAAAGTAATTTTAAGTAGTGGATAGTCATAATGAAGATGACTTTAATTAGAGACAGAGGTAAGAGATTGGTACAAAAGAATGAAGATAATGAATAAAAGATTCACTAAATGGTCTATAGAACCATTTAGTGGTTACAGCAAGGGTGATTAAAATGTCATAGAAAAATATATTATTATCTCCTAACTTAAATTATAATACGTATAAGTCTGCATATAAACCTACATATACAATTTAAGTGAAATTTGCCTAACTGGTTGGGTACCTTTCCCTGCACAATTTACAGATTATCTATGAGTACTTCAATATCAGACATGTGAATCCTTCTAGTATTTGTGAAACTGTCAGTGTTTGGAGCTTTGATGACCTCACAGCTTGCCTGTGTGGAATCTGGTTGGACCTTTCAAAACCTCTCACCAGTGCTCTTCTAGGCTGTAGAGAGACAAAACACCAAACTTAATTAAAATCAAAATATCCATCCACCCCCCCCCAAAAAAAAAAGATTAAGAGTAAGATGACCGTGCATAAACATAAACAAAGATGATAATTTTAACTGTTTATTGCAAGCAAACATATAAATAGGAATCATATCTAGCTGTTCTTTCTTCTCTGGCATTATTACCTATCCCAGAACTCCTCATGTCTAAAACACTTTTGATAGTTGATTATTTCCTTTCTTATATTTTTAATACCATAGCACTTCACTTATATACATTGCCTTGAATCAGCACCCAACTACCAGGAAATTTCCTAGCAGAGTTTCTTTACATTAAGTCAATTTCTTCTTCCTATAGGCTTGGTATTTAAGAATTTTGCCAGTTTATACATACGAATTTCCTGACAATCTCTAGCAAGTAAGACCTTGCTGATGGGCCATTTATAAAACAAGGCATTTGCACTATACTTGAGCGTGGTTTCTATTTAAAGCAGAGCTATACATCAACACTATCAATTAGTTTCTTTGAATTATCTGAAAAAGTGACCAATTTTCAAAGTGACCAACATCAAAGAACAATTACACAAAATATGGAAATAATTAACATACTTAAGACCAATAGTGTTGGGAACAAAATATAGAGGGGGACTTGGGGGGGGGGGGAAAGGTGCTTAACACTCGGCCAGAGCTCCTATGCTCTGGGCAGGCAGGTGCAGGCAGAGCTGCTGGACAGGATGCTTTTCCACAGGTGAGCATGCCTGACCCACAAGGCGGGGTGCCAAGGGGCATCCTCCAACCAGGGACCCCCCCAGGGGCTATCTTGCTAGCACCCCAGGGTTGCAGGAGAGACAGAATAGGGGAAAAAATGTTCCCAACACTAACCATAGTGCGTAGCAGAACTTTAAGGACCAGAGTAGAGACTCTATGATTTAAGAGCTTTATTATAGAAATCCAGGGGAAAGAGAGAGAAAGGGAGAGAGAGAAAGAGAGAGAAAGGGAGAGAGAGAGAGAGAGAGAGAGAGAGAGAGAGAGAGAGAGAGAGAGAGAAGGCTAGAGAGAAAGAGAGAGAAAGAGAGGAGAGGAGAAGACAAAGAGAAAGGGAAGAGGATAGAGAAGTGAGAGACGTGAGAGGACAAAGGAATGAGAGAGCAAGGTGGGGGCTGAGCACCCTTTTTTATGGTCTTCACTGTTGCTATGTTGTAACTAGCTTGAGCCATTGCTTAAGTGACTACTGACCATGCTTCTCTTTTGGGGGCTGTGGGAGGTGGTACCTTAGGCAGGGGCCAGAGTTCCAGGAGCATGAGTTAATGCCTACCATTATGAAGGTGAATTATGACCATTGGAGTTCAGCCCTCAGCTCGACTGGACATCAGCCTGCAATTTCCCACAATTTCTCCTCTTTTTTTATTAGAAAAAACTGTATCATTAGTTGTGAAAATATAGAGTGAATGAAAGTATCAGAAGAAAATATATAGCCTAGAGAAGTAGCAGAACAAGGGCAGAGCAGTAAGGAGAGTTAATGGTAAGAGTTGAGAAGGCACGACATTGAGTTGAGAAGGCAAGATATTGTACTATTAATTGTTTCATGGGTATATGTACAACTTGAGGGTAATAACATCTATTTTTGAACATTTTTGATTAATTAATTAATCTAGATAGACATTATGCTTTCCTCACTATCATATAACTTTCCCCAAAATTCAACAGCCATTTGGCTTTAGCAAAAAGAGTAGCTGGAAGGTCCCAGGTCAGTCTTCTATAGGGTTCAGCACTTGGGAGCCTTCAGTCAGATGAGATTTTTGGAGGAAGGCAGCTTTCATCTGTAGGTCTCAGTAGATGGCGCTGTCTCAGGTGGAGCTGTGGCAGCAGGTCCCGTGTGGAGATAGACCTGTAGTAATTATAACAAAGGAGCAGAACACCAGCAGAGGATATCTGCAGAGTGTGAATAGCAAAAGTTATGCCTGCAATTGTTTGCTTAGGAGCACATTCCAGTCCCTTATGGATGGCTAAAGAAGAAAATATCATGTTAATTGTGTGAATGTGCTATAAAAGCATCAAGAAAATTCAATATAAGAGTAGCTAGGATAGTTAGAATAATGGAAATCATCACCTTGGCTTTTTGTGAAACAAAGATGAAGAAAAATGCACATAAAAATTAGTTAACTATTTGTGAGTGTGCACGTGAATAAAAATTAAATGTAAACCCTACATAAATTAAGACACAGTTGGTTCCATTTATTTCAGCAGTTCTCCTGGATTTGTATTAACTTCTCATTTCCTCTCACTTCCTCACTGCCACTGGTTTTCATGGGCGGTTTATAATTCATCATTACATCCAGTGAAGCATATGGCTCCTTCTACATGTTCAAAATAAAATGCATGGTTTGAGACTACAGAACTAAATATGGGCCTTTCCTCACAATCAGGATATTATTTTCACCAATCTCTTGGAGGCTTCAGCCTCAACAACTTTTACAGATCATCAGCACTGTCAAATGCATTTAGGAAGGCAGTTAAAAGGGTTTTGGCAGCTGCAACCCTTAAGAATGAGAGTTTGCTGTTTTTAAATGCTAGGAAACATGCAGGATAGTTTAGTAGTGAGACAATCCATAAGTGACATATTCATTACTTTCATTTAAGCCTGGTTTAAGTAGTGCACAGAGAAGAAATATTCTACCTTCTTTTTAGTTTGACCAGCATGGAAACTTGTTTTTGAAAAGAATGAAGATTCTATATTGAGTGTGCAAACAATAAAACTCAATTTCTTGAACACAAGTTTACATGCACTCACACCCATGTGTGCACATGCACGTGTGTGCACACACACACACACACACACACACACACACACACACTCACATGGAAACAATAAAGACAATGGAAGAGAAAACCAAACAAACTCTAACATGAACAAAAGACCTGAAGCACTAACAGACTAACAGTGTGAAGTAAAACAAATCACAAATGCAAATATGGAAGGCATTTCCTGTTGGTAACAACAGGTGATTACATTAGAGTCATTTAAACTGTGTGAGACTAAGAGAGACAAAGCGCCAATAATTTCAGAGAGTTTAACACAGACGCAAGCATTCAAGTAGTGGCATTAAGTTTTATTGGGAAATTATATTTCATTAGTTTTCTCAAAAGCACACAGACATGTTATCATCAGCTTAACCAAAACATACAACAGTTGTGCCATCTACTTCACGGATGCTGTCTGCTATTAATCATTTCCTTCCTCACAAAATGGGAGATATTGATCTATACTTTGCCTCTATAGTTTTTTTTTTTTATCAGTTAATATTGTCATGCATGGCCTCTTTAATAAGCCTTTGGTCATATAGAAAAGTCAATTATGTTATTGATGATATTTTGTTATTGGTGTTGCCATGAATCACAAGGTGGTATACTCCATATTTTTTCAGAAATTATATATCTACTAAATTGAAGAATTTGGTTTCCAGTAATGAAACATGGTTTTTCTTATTTTGAATATTTATTATGCAGAGATTCCTCTGTTTTAAACTAAGGCAAAAATAATCATAAGTATATATATATATATATATATATATATATATATATATATATATATATATATATTTNATATATATATATATATATATATATATATATATATATATATATATATATATATATTGGTACATATCATGTATTAATATATTCATATGGGTTCAGTGAGTAAACTATGTAAAACACAATTGTGTTCTCAATGATGTATTGCTCATAGGAAAAAAAAATCATTCAAAAACGTTATTCTTCCTTTTAAAGGGTACACAACTTTCTTTTTTTCCATAGCTACCCTACAAAAATATAACAGAATATTACAATTTCTCGATCTCTTAACTAACATGATTATTTGATTTGATCGATCTTTCCTCCCCCTAACCCATTGCCTTGATGCCTTCCCTCGACATTTGAGAAGCACCACTCTTTTACTAACAACTGTGGAGTCAGAAAGTTTAGACTTAGCATAAAAAGGCATGAGTTGCTTCTTTCTGAATACAACTTATTTAACTATAAGTCATTATTTTTAGTCTATGTATGTTGTCACAAAGGTCAATATTTGATTTGTCTATTTTCTATGATCTGTTAGATATTGATAAATTTCATTTGTTGTAATATTTTCCATGTGGCATGGTGGCAGACATCTTTGAAATATATTTTCAGAGACCCCTGAATAGGTAATGGTGAACTTCCTCTAACTATCTCTTTTTAGAAAAGTTCAAGGATACAGATGAGAAAAATGAATTTTCTTCCTTTTAAGATCAACAATGTATAGTCCCCTGTCATAGTAACCAGTAAAAACAATCTATCCCAATATAGATGAATATGACATTATTCTTGAGAATCCTTTGCTTCTTTTTCACATAAGGAGACAATCTTCATGGGTTAATGCACAATGACAGCATTCTACAGGAGATGGTCTGACTAACTGAAAACACCGCTCTGTAGAGCAGAGGAGATTGCAAATGATTGGATTGTTAAATAGTGTAGCTTTCATTTGTCAAAAAATAGAAGGTGAAATCTCACTGTTTATAGGTAGTAGACATTTTTAAATCGAGTAAGCTCAAGGAGATATACTATTTTCTTTTTAATAAACTCATGGAAGGAATATGAAGGTTAGCCTCTCCATGGAATTACATGATAAATATTTACTGTGGCAAAAAACAAAAACAAAAACAAAATCATAACAAAAACACAATAAACAAAGAACTAGAACACAAACAGTAGACAGCAGATAATTTGATCAATACACAATAATAAACTTTATTACAGCCATGTAGGAGATAAATTAGTGTTATCCTGTTCACTCTATCTTTGGCAATATTTAGAACATTGTTTTAAAACATTTATACAAATGTTTTAAAATTAAATCTTTTGTGAAACTAATTATCTGCTGTAACTTGATGACTTATGCAAATATATTATTGTGAGAATTGAAGTTTTCTATTAATTATAAGTGTAAATTTTTTCTAGTATTTATTGATATTCAACAATCTTTTTTCTTGGTAAACACATATTACAGCTTCTTAACAGTTAAAATATCTTAGTTCATACATAATTAAATATGAGTCACTCAGTTACAAAACAGAGGCATAAAACTATGAAGAATGCTGGCTAAGTATTATTGTTGAACTAATATATAATATATATCCATACATATATGGGCATGTCAGTTTGAAATTTTTCAGATATCAAAAGAATGAAGAGTAAAATGCTCTCTCATATTTTATATTCAAGATTTCCTCTTGTGGTAACATATCAAATCTTTCATTGTCTTTCTATCTGTATATTTCCAACCTCATTTAGTCATGGCTTTGTCAAGAGATGAGTAGTTGATCAAACACCATTCTTACAGTCACATGACTAACCAATCAAACTAATTTGTGTCTCTTATACCTAGAACAATACAAATAATATCCAATTTATTTCCAAACATGAACATTTTATGAATGGAAACAAGTCCATTTTATGGATCACAGGTCTCAACCTCAAACTCTAATGCAGTGTTCAAGAAACACAGGCAAGCTGTTCGAGACAGCATAGAGAAAGGGCAGAAGCTACCAGAGCAAATGGAACATGTTCTTTCTGGAGAAGCAAGATCCGAGGAAGAACAAATGTACCATTGATTGATTAATGTTGCATACACAGTTTTATGAATTTGCGTTTCATCTCTAGATAGTTTTAGAAATACATTCAACAAAGCACAGATTAAAATTATCTAAAGATTATATCTCTACAGCTGTACAGCACATATCCCATCTTTTCCTCGTCATTATTCCATAAAGAATGCATTATACTGGATTAAGTTCAATATAATATCTAGAAGAGAATGTGCAAAGATTAAAAATAAACACTACAGCATTTTATAGAAAGTTGTAATCATCAGGAGATTTAATGTATGTTTCTGGTAGCAAAGAGTAGCACCAGTCCCCAGAGAAAGAAGAGGCCCGGCTAATCTGTAAAAAACACAGGGGACAAAACAGAGATTAGAAAGTAGGATACACTGTGAAAAATACAATCTTCTAAAAACAAATTCTTCCTGTTAGATTCCATCTCTACGCTTCTCCTTTCTGATCATAGGCGAGGAGGTTTGATTTATAGGGAAACTTATAAGGACTTTTAAATCCCATTGTTTTTGGCTAAGGCTGACTGCAGGATTGGCAGATTTCTTCATCACTCTTTGGGTGTCTGAGGGGGAAGAGTGGGGAGTGAAGGTTAAAGTAGTGTGGTGCTAGAGGAAGAAAAACAGCTGGAAGTTTATGTGTAGGTACAAGTTATAATAGTGACTAGAATACCGAAGGGGAAGGTGGGTTCGACTATTAAATTACTACTGAGTTATGGAATCATGATCAGGTATCAGGGCTTAGTCATTGGAGGTAACAATCAGCCATGAAGTAGTAAGATGCTCAATAGTGACCTTAATGACTTTTGATTGCTAAATATCCCAACTATCTTATCAGTGGTGATAAGAATGCTTGCTTCTTGGAGTACAGACGGTATGTCTGTTACACAATTTTTTATGTTGCTTTCTAGAAGAAAATCATGAAGCCAGAGTTCTCTTTCTGCATCTATATTTGATTCAAATTAATCCCCAGTACAAAGTGGTAGAGGTTGGGGTACATTTTCCTACCACTCCTCTGAAAACACTGATGTGAGGATTAGAAGAACAGGGGTGTGGGAGGTGACACCTATTTTGTCTTGAAATCTAGAAAAGTTTATAAACATTCTAAACTCTCCGTTTTATTAAGACTTTTTTTTTTTTTTACTATTGTCTCTTCTGCTCTGTTGATGTCAATATTACACTGTTCACCTGGTAAACACACACCCCTTCTCTAAATTCCTCTTGACTCTCTGCTAAGAGCTCATTTGCTCTCATCCCAGCTGTCATATTTAAATAGTGACTTAGTCCTGTGTCTCCCCATTAAGACAATCAAGTTCTAGTATTCTGCTCCTTTAAAAACAAAACAGGCAGACATCTATCAAACAGTATAGAGATTTGAGTAAGAGAAAGTAATGATATAAGGATGAAGAGCTGCCTACAAATATGAAAACTTTAGTAAATATCTTACAACAAATAGGGAAAATATATAAGTCTTTGTAAAATTAATGTGATCTTTTGATAGTTTGCCTTCTATCATAATAGATGGATAATTGCGTTAATATCAATCATACAAAGACTTATTATGGTATATATATATATATATATATATATATATATATATATATTTAAACAACTGCTTTGAAAATGTAATTCTATATGGTAGTGTATTAATCTTTGTATATGGTATCCTTTTTTAAAAAAAATATGCATTTATGTTCACAGAAACTGTCACAATTAAAGAAAATAAATTTATCAAGTTTTTTGACAATTACCACATAATATGAATGATACAACCTTCATTCCAAATATAAATAGAGTTAAATAACACTATAATTCACAAAGAGACATTTTAAGTACTGTGTAAATTTTAAACAATTTAAAAAGTGTGTTGATTTCTATCCCCTTAAGCAACTTTCAATTTGAACATTATCAAATCATGCAGGTTGTGTTCTTCTAAAATGAAGTTAAATAAAAATGTTTTCATCACCATATTCTCTGCTAAAACTGCATGAAGCATTAGCATCTGTTCTGCAGTGAACTTCTCCCTGAAGCCAGGTGTGAGAGGAATCTGTGTCCTGGTGATACGCAGTGAAGACTTCAGCTTCCCCAGATGTCTCCAAAGTAATTTACTCTGCAGCAGTCTTGAGCTTTGGTGTGAGAATCAGAATCCTTTGAAAATACTTCTGCTTAATTACAAAAATTAGTTATTTTCATCGCAGGCATTGTTTGTAGAAGAAGTTCTCTGTTTTGTAATTACATCTGCAAAATTACTCCTAATGGGTGAGATACATTGAAGTTGCCCTTATTAAATTGATCACCAGAAGAAATCAAAGCACCCATTTTGCGGAGACATTGATAAATTAAATATTCTTTCTTAATTGTTGATTAGAACATCTGTGGTAAGTTGGAAAATTTAATATAAAACATAAATACATGTTAAAGGAATTGAAAAATCAAAGCCATGGATTAAAATCAGAGCTGCTAGAATGGCATAATATATATGACTCAGCTCACTGCCAGCCCACGTTAGTGGGAAAGGGCATGCTTTGTTGGTACTTTGTGACAAACTGCCTGATGTGAAATAAATGGAAGGAGAGATGATATATTTTAACAAGATGAAAGCAATTGAGTATGGAGAAAATTGTATGAGAAGATAAGAGGATACACAATACACACATATGTATACACAAACACACATAAAATCACACACAGACACACACATATGTATACACAAACAAACACACGAACACACACAGAGACACACATGTGTATAAAAAAACAGACACACACACATAAGTATACACAAACACACATAGACACAAACACACACACATATATGTATACACGAACACACACTCAAACACACACACACACAGACTCAGACACGTCTGTGTGCGTGTTTGTGTATATGTATGTATGTATGTATGTATGTATGTATGTATGTATGTCTGTATATGGTTTTATATATACATTATTCACACACAATGTTGAGTAATTAAAAATGTAAGTGTCTACATTATATACTAGAACAGTTATTTAAAAGTGAGAGATTATAAAATGATAAAACAAGATAGCACGTTGTGATTAACTAAATTTAATTAATCTCTAATTACAAAGTTCATTAATGTTTTAAAACCAAAACATTGCAGTACAATTATTTTTTCAATTGTTGTGCAAGTGTGTTTTATTAATGAGGTGTGGGAGGCTGCCCCAAACTGGCCTTTGATTCACTGCAGAAATGAATCTGATACTTCAATTTTGAACTTTCTTCCTCTCCTTCCTATGTGCAAGAATCTGAGGTGTGTGGTAGCATGTCATCCTATACTTGCAAAGAAATATTAGTATTATGTAAGATGTGAGGGCATTATTACATTCTCATATTAAATATATTATTGCACATAGCATTATTCCACAATCAACTAGTGATATTAAATGGAAAATATGTATTTGCATGTAAAGTATTTGATGCTCATGAGGCAAAATATTAAGGGTAATAATAATTACATCAATATGATAGAATAGTAAATTGAGAGTACTCCCTGGTTTATCATATACCACACTCAAATAAAAATTCAGTACAATTTTAGGAGTAATTATTATGCTGAGTAAATATACATACTCTTTTTCATTGGATTATGGACATATAAATACTGTTGTTTCACTTTTCTATTGTTGTCTATTCTTTCCTATTGTGATTCAATTCTATGACAAAGCAAGTTCTATAAGAACATTTGTGTGAAGCTTACAGTTACAGAGCATTTTGAGTCAATTTCCTTCATGACAGGGAGCACTGCAGAAAGCAGGCAGGCATGGTACTTGAATGCATTTCTGTAGCAACACCTCTAGCTACCTCAAGTATACTCAGACTGCATCATAGACTAGATACAATCAAAATATTCGTTATTTTAGTGCACGTTACTTTTGTACTGCAAGCAATATATGTTGGATTGTACTTACTCTGATTTAAAAATATGTATTTTTGGGTTCTATGATGCCTTGAATGTGTCTTTTATACTATTTATTTTCCCTAAAGCCATTACTCACTTGAACTACAGTTCAGGTCTTTTCTTGACTCATTCATGACTTCACACTCATGCTTCTATAGAAACTCAGCCTTAATGAACATTTTGTGCAATACTGTGTTTTAATATATGTATTTGAGAACAGTGAATCAATTCATCAAAATTAATATCTCATGGCCCTTCTACTATTATAAATTCCTATTTTAATTTTGATATGTCTCACATTCATAAATATCATCTTCAAAGGTATCAGTATGTTTAACTGTTCTATGAAATTATCATTATTTATAGAATTGAAGATATGGACAAAACTTAATAAGTTTAATTATTTGAATATTTGACTGTTTGACTTTATTTATTTTACTGTTTGACTTTGGTGTGATATGAAATAGGGTCTGGTTATTTTGTTTTATTTGTTCGAAATACATTCTACAGCTCAGGCCAGTCTTTATAACTTTGTAATCATTCTGCTTCAGGGTCAGAGGTATTTGCTCATATGCTGGCCACATTTTTACACGCGTACTTAATACTATCCTTATTTATTTAAATCCATAAAACTGGTGTAAATCCATATACAATCCGTGTGTGTGTGTGTGTGTGTGTGTGTGTGTGTGTGTGTGTGCAAGCCTGTCTTTATATATATATTTTTTTCTGCAAGTTTAATTTTTCAGGTTCTTGTATCCACTATTATCATCAAGAGACTTCTCATCACCAGAGTTATATCTATCACTTAGTTTTAGTAGTTATATAGACAATGTCCTTGAAATATTAACATCTCAAAATTTAGCACTCTACTTCCATAATATTTCGTCCAAATATTTATGTATCCCTTGGCTCAAATATTATATGTGGGATGATTATACCTATGTGGTATAATACTTTTGAGGCATGTCTTTTCTACCACTGTTTATATCACCCTAACTTCTCTTCATCTTACTCTTATGCCATATTCATTTTCAAAATTCAATTTCATAAAATTTAACACATAGTTGCTTCAGCTCCACTTCTATATAATTCTTCTAAAACAGTGCCAAAATTCTGAAGTGTTTGTCAATTAGTTAGCCAAGAGATTTTGTTTTAAAACAAGATGATACTTATTTTACTTCAAACTTTCAGTGCATACTCAGCAGTTCCATTGACTTGAGACCCCTGTTGAGGTAGGTTGTCATAACAATATGAACTTGTGTCAAAGGATTTTCAGATCATTTAAAGTTGTATCAAATAGCTAGAGAGAGAGAAAGGAAAGAAACAGGGACTATGTATCTAAACTTCCTATGTAAACCCCACTTTCATTACTATTCAACATGTCCAATATCCTGTCCTACAATTTAATACCATCAACTAAGAACCAAGCACTAAATATTTGAGACTGTAATAATTTTCCATATTCAAAAAAGAATATTTCATTTTAAATGTATATAATAGTTTTGTCTGAAAATATATTTAAAGTATGATTCTGCTGTTGCTTGGTCCCAAGATTTCATATAATTACTTTTAAAACCAATGATAAAAAAGATACTGGATTTAAATGGTTAATTATATGAAAATGATTAAATTAATGTCCATTGAATTCTTTAAATTTTTACATCATACAGATTCACTCTAATATTTAAAATTAATTGTATTAGTTTTAATAGTTCTATCTTTTGAATTTATTTCCTTTTCTCCAGAAAATTAATATTTTTTGAAATATTAATCTAAACATTAATGATATCTGAAAAAATTAATATTGTCACCAAGTGGCATGTTTATGTCATTTTAAGATTTTGAAACAAATAGACAATATTATTTATTCTAAATATCACATTTATTGATGAGCTCAATGCACAGAAACTCAATCAGAAAGAAACGTTCAATATAATGAACTAAGAAAATCAATTACACAATTGACCAATTTGATTAATTGGTCATTAATCAAATGACATTTAACTCAATATATGTTCAAATTAAAACTTGGATTATTCTTATTCACTGACACAATATCAAACATTCACATTTCAGATAATGTATCAATTAAAACTACTAATTAAAATGCAACTTAAGCTTTGAAAATAAAAAAGAACAATTACCATTTAAATATTTGATGAGCAAAGATCATATATTTCACAATAACAGGTATGTCAAAAAGAAGTCCTGGTAATAAATAAAACTCTGTTCATTCAAATATGTCTCATTTACACTCCTGAATTATAATCAAATTAACCCAAGCTAATTTTAATAATGATTATTAGGCTTTTAAAGAATTTTATAGTAATATTTTTAAAAATCTCAAGGATCAGAGATCATCAATAAAAGCATAATGAATTTATTTATTAGAATAATTTTATTATTACTTAGTATGGATTTATAAGGCAAAATGCATTATAGAGTAAATTTCAGGAACTGATATTGTTACATCCTTTCAAAACTATCAATATATTTAAAATTGCAAATACATTTATTTAATGTGTGTGTGTGTGTGTGTGTGTGCATGCGTGTGTGTGTGTGTGTGTGTGTATGAGTGTGCGTGTGCACATGCGTGCATGTATATGTGCACACATGCCCCTAGAGAGTGTAACTGGTGAGAGAATACCTGAATGCAGTTGTTTTAATATATGTACTTGAAGCATTGCATTCTGGTCATCAGGTTGAGAGGCAAGTACCTTCTGAACTATCATACTGTGAGTGTATGTTTGTGTACACATACATATACATTTACTTTTGTAGCCTCCTCCAGCCTTGATGGCTCAGACCTTGCTGCCACTGTGAATGAGACCACGAGGGGTGGAGCCTTCTGACCTAGATGGCTCTATTGTTCTGTCACCTGCCCCTGCTCTTCTCCAAGACACTGCTACCTCCTGAAAGGCCCTTGAGATATTCTGAGACAGAAAGCAATCCAGTAATCTACACCTACTTGCCAAACCAGTTCTTTCAGATAGATCGGCCTACAGTCTGACAGGCATCCAGAATGGATTGGTGGGGGATAGACATCCCTGCTCCCCTCCCCCCAACTCCTTTATAAGCAAAGACTCTTAGTAAACTTTGGGCCTTGATCAGAAAACTGTCTTGGTCTCACTGTTCTCTCCCATACAGCTCCAGCCTCCCACTCAAGGAACCCAATTAGTGTGGCCTCGGGGGCTACAGGTAGTGCTGGCAACACGGTGTCAGCCAGCTTACTCAAGGCTGGGGAAGGCTATGTACTTTATTTTAAAGATTTTGCACAATATATTTTAAACAACTTTTCTCCTCCCAAATCCTCCTTGAAACTACATATTCTTCTACCCTCCTGACTTTTCTCTCTCTTTCTCAAATATACAGAAATAAATGTCGGAACAAATAAGCAAAATATCAACACAACAAAAATTGTCAAAAGGAACAAAAAAAAATTATCAATAGTAACAAGAAAAGACATGGAGTCCACTTTACAGTTCCTGGGCCTTGAGCTTGCACTGAAGGATGATTTACAAAGCCAGTCCGAGGAGAAAGCAGATGTTCACCTTCTTCGTGGGTATCATACACAAATAGCTTCTTAGTTATGGCTAATACCCTACGATTAGTACCCTTAGCAGTATTAGAAGCCTATGTGGCTGGAAGCTGTGCAGGTCTTTGAATGCCACCATAGTTGCTGTGAATTCCTATGTACATCACTCCTGCTGTATCTGAAGACAGCTTATATTTCATAAAGCAGACACAATATATACACTGACAAAGTTCTACCACTAAGTCACTAATATTGAAAACCTAGGAAATTATCTGCTTAAGACTACTCTAGGAACTATGACTGTTGTTCCAATGGAAATATCCAACATAATGTCATCCCAGAATACTGGCCACTATTTTAAATTATATATCAAAACCTCCTGTATTAGACCAAGAAAAATTAAACTAGTTTCATAAAATTCCTCATTTTCAAACTTGTATTGAATAATGAGACACGATTTTACAATAGTATTTATTTGAAAATTATTATTGACTTCAAGCACCAGGACTTATTTTAGGCAAAATAATATAAAGACTATCCAAATATTTAAAAGTAGACACTTTTAATGAATTCTGTGACATAGTTAAGTGTAAACTTCTTCAGAGTACAAGAGGATAAAGGGAGAAACTCCATACTAATTCTCTATATATACAAAAAAGTGTAATGTGGTCTTATGGCAAAAGAATGACATTTGTAGTAAGAGCATATGAAATTAGAGCAGATTTGACACATTTACTGTAATTAGATAAGGATAATTTTGGCACATTACTGAACTCTAAACATTATAAGATTCAAGACAACCCCTGCAATCCATAAGAGCTAATTTTTATGATTCTGTTTACTGTTCTTGGATTTATATTGAAACTTCAGGTTTTATTTTCTCTCATGTTAACTTCAAATTCAGACCTAGTTTATAATTATAAGAAAAATTCCTCATTTATAATATTTATAGAATTGTGATATTTTCAATTGTGTTCTTAAAAGAAAAACATTTATAAGTTATCACTGATGATTCTCACCTTGCATTTTTGGGAAAAGTTATATCAATGAAATTTATTTTAGCTCAGCTGATTACTGGTGCTTTAGTGATATCACAATCAATGTATTAAGTAAATAAGAAAGTAAACAACACTGAAAACTTAAAATATGGATCTGATTTAAAAATTAAAATCTTTTAAATAAATGGAATGAATCAATTATTTTTCAAAAGGGTGGATAACCCTAATAAAACAATCACAATAAAATTGTGATGTATGAAATAAGCAAAAATTTGCTGGGCATGCTGCAATGTGGTAGAGCACTTGAGTGGTTTCCTCAAGCTTTAAATCACCATAGAGGAATTTTAATTCAGCAACATGGTTCTCTGGCAACGATCACATCTAAAGTTATGATCTAGCTGGTATACACACTTTATTTTGTCCAACTTTTATTAGATATTTTCTTCTTTTACATTTCAAGTGTTATCCAGCAAGTTCCCTATACTCCCCCCGCCCCAGCCTTGCTCCCCTACCCACCCGCTCCCACATCTTGGCCCTGGCATTCCCCTGTACTGGGGCATATAAAGTCTGCATGACCAAGGGGCCTTTCTTCCCAATGATGGCCAACTAGGCCATCCTCTTCTATATATGCAGCTAGAAACATGAGCGCAGGGGGTACTAGTTAGTTCATGTTATTCTTCCACCTATAGGGTTGAAGACCCCTTCAGCTCCTTGGGTACCTTCTCTAGCTCCTTCCTTGGGAGTCCCGTGTTCCATCTAATAGCTGACTGTGAGCTTCCACCTCCATGTGTGCCAGGCATTGATATAGTCTCCCTTGAGACAGCTATATCCAGGCCCTTTCTGCACTATCTTGCTGGTGTATGCTATAGTGTCTATGTTTGGTGGCTGATTGTGGGATGGATCCCTGGCAGCCGCAGTCATTGGGTCCATCCTTTGGATTCAGCTTCACACATGATCTCTGTAACTCTTTCAATGTGTGCTTTGTTCTTAATTCTAGGAAGGGGTGATGTGTCCACATTTTGATCTTCCTTCTTCTTGACTTTCATGTGTTTAGTAAATTGTATCTTCGGTAGTCTAGGTTTCTGGGCTAATATCCACATATCAGTGAGTACATGTTATGTGAGTTCTTTTGTGATTGGGTTACCTCACTCAGGTTGATGGCCTCCAAATCCATCCATTTGCCTAGGAATTTCATACATTTATTGTTTTTAATAGCTGAGTAGTACTCCATTTTGTAAATATACCAAATTTTTTGTATCCATTCCTCTGTTGTGGGGCATCTGGGTTCTTTCCAGTTTCTAGCTATTATGAATAAGGCATTAAAAAGTGGGGCACAGAGTTAAACAAAGTATTCTCAACTGAGGAATACTGGATGGCTGAGAAGCACTTGAAAAAATGTTCAACATCCTTAATCATCAGGAAAATGCATATCAAAACAACCCTGAGATTCCACCTCACACCAGTCAGAATGGCTAAGATCAAAAATTCATTTGACAGGAGATGCTGGCATGGATGTGGAGAAAGGGGAACACTCCTCCATTGTTGGTGGGAATGCAAGCTGGTTCAACCACTCTGGAAATCAGTCTGGTGGTTCCTCAAAAAATTGGACATAGTACTACTGGAAGATTCTGCAATACCTCTACTGGGCATATATCCAGAAGATATTCCATCTGGTATACACACTTTTAATCCATATGGCTGGAATACACACCCTGAATTCCTCTGTCTACAATACACACTGGCCTTTAGTACACATCTTTAATCCAAAACAATGACATCTAAATGAGTGGCATACAAAGTGATATAACAGAGTTAGGTATGACAGAATGAATCAGAGATAGTGTAGTCCCAACTCACCCAAGAACAAATAATAGAGTCTACTAGGTTTCAGTAGAGTTCAGTTCAGGTCAGAAGACCAGACACTGAAGTCTTCAATGTCCAGATTTGCAGATGATTAGGTTGTAAGGAATCTAGGAGCATCCAGGCCTAGATCTTAGGAAAGTTAAAAAGAAACCATCTGAGCTAAGCCCAAGCCTTGGATACTCAATACTTTGGTATGATTCTCATCTCATTCCTTTCTTTGGAGAAATAAAAGCAACATTGAGATTTACAAACACAGTAATAACAAACATGCATAAGCAATCACACAAGAAAGAAAGATATGAGAAGAGAAAATTTCATTATATCAGTATAATAAGAAAATCTATTTTAAAGAAGAATAAAGCAAGGTGATTCTTCAGTCATAGTCAGTAATCAATATTATGCTGGATAGCTTGAAAATTTTGAACATAAATGAAGACTCAGACAATGGCTAAAAGCAGCAATTCAGAACTATGCACTCATAGAATATTTTGTGCAGCAATCACAAAATTCAGTCAGCAGTGAAACAATTTAATTACAGTGATTGTTTTAATGAGACTCTTATTTACAAAAGTCTAAGAGTGGAACCAAGAAGTCATCAAATTTTAGATTGGAATAATATGAAGAGTATGATGATGATAAAAGGGTAATGTATGAAAGATATGAATAAATATTATATTCTTAACTTACTAGACATTTTCTTATTTCTTCATACATTTATTAAATGTTAGAAACATCTTTATTTAGTGATTTTTTTCTACTCTTAATTTATATGATAAGGTCTCCAAGACATCACTGTGTGCTTTCAAACTTGAGATAGCTCTGCCAATTTCTCTTATATTCATATCCTTTTATACTCACACACAAAGACTCCATGAATGAAGAAATTCTGGTATTTCTTCTTATTTAACATTTTTCATATAATTTTTGTAGCAAGAGACAGTATTATAAGCAATAAATGAGAAACAAAATCTCTCTTCTTTCTGGCAATAAATTCTCTATATTCATATTCCTTATTAAATTCATAACTCTAAATATGCCAGATTCCTTTACTGGTAATGTATTCCAATGTTTTATGTTGCTGCATTTAATAACTGAGTAACATTCCATTTCTGTCAGAGATGTTCAAACTATTAAAATTAACTCTGGATATTACAGTTTTGCTGGTGTAATTTAATATTGCTTGGAAACTTGATCAGTTGACATCTGTTCTTTTTTGTTTCAGCTTTTAATGTGGTTGACAGCAGAGAGTTACATCACTTTTGTGAAATAGCTAAGTTTTGTGCTTGGTTTATTCATATGTATTGTCTTCTTATTGTTTTATGTGCACACATGCCTGTGCTCACACATGTGAGTTTAATTTTTTTCAGCAGAATTATCTTCAGTATCATATCCCATCCACACCCAGAAATATATTTTATGATCCAGGGCTTTTCAGCGAGTATTTAATTGTCAGAAAACTGTTAGTGATTTCTGAGAGAAATATATTGTACAAGGGGTAGAATAGAGTCATTTGGCTTCACAGGAAGATTAAACTAACTCAATATCCAGTGGTTTATACTTTATTATAATGGAGCTTGTTATCTCCTGCTAGTTGAACATTAAGAGAGTAACAAAACATTGACTAAGTAGAGGCCAGAGAACTGCAAGCACACTGCGTAGTTTTCTACTTATTGGTATTTCCATAAACCACACAACCCACAGTCAATCTATTATAGGTTATGACATCAGAGTATACCAATTTTAATAAATTTTATTCAAGAAGTTGAAATTAAACTTTGTACCCACCATGGGGACCTGTGACCAGCATCGAAATAATAATGTGGATGATAGTAAATGAAACCAGCTTACTTCAAACTGTGTGTTAAGTTGAAAAAAAAATATGATTCTATCATTATTGCTTCAATGTATCAAGATTGTGTATATTTCATAAGGATTAAAGAGATGGTGCGAGCAAAAGTTGATATTGGTGCCTTTATATTTAACATTCTATAACCAATTATGTAAATCTCTTTTATTTTTACCTACAGAGAAAGAAATTGAAAATTTGGCCCAGCTAATGGGAAATGGGAAAGTCGGAATGTGTCTGCGCAGTTGCTTCACAAAGATCCCGCAAAGCTGGGCGGAGCGAGGCAACAGCAGTCTTGCAGTTTTCCAGTTCTTGTTGGGAACTGCACATGCTGCATTCTTGGGTCTTTTAATATTTGTCCAACTTGGGATATTACATTGATGGAATTTTTCTTAAGAATCATGTATGTCTTCTCTCAGGAGTGTTGCTTCTAAGCTTACCCAGAAAATACCTGAGCATGCGACATCTCCCCCCTTTTAAGGAGTGATCCTTATCTGGCCCTACTGGACGATTGCCCTTATGCTAGGGATGTTTTGACTCAAAATAAACTTGCCAGATATCTATGAGGTTCTAACTTCAAAATACTCTTGGAACATCTGCCGCGATACTTACTCAGGAACAGGAACAAGACAATCAGAACAAAGTAAATTTAAAAAGGTAAAAAAAAAAAAAAAAGATCCTTGGGCTAGAGGAGTTGGCAGGAGATCAGATTAAAAGCGTCTTCTTACTATACACTCAGACTATTAAGAGTACATTGCTTGGGACATGACGATCTGCTCATGCTGGCTTGCAGATTATGTTTTTAGGTCTAGTATGCTTGAAACCACAAGATTCTCAGATAATAGTAAAAGATAACTGCATTCTGTCACTGCTTATCAATGATGACTAAACTTATAACCAAGAAATTAAAACCCATGTCCGGGGAAAGACATTATATATGTTTTGGAACAATGCAAATCTATCCCTGTCTACTGAGGTCTCTAAAAATAAAGAAGCACTCTGGTTGATTGTTAGGTTGCAAGTTTCCCCTGTCCCCAACACCTGACTCCCTCCTAGTTCTCTGACACTATCTCCTCTGTGTGACTTGGCTATTTCTGGGGCTGGCTCCCAGCAAAAAGGACAATGGAAATAAAAGTTTGTTTATTCTTACTTTTTTGAAATTTTCATTAAAATATACTCACAGCATGTCCACCTCCCTATCAGTATACCAATTCACCCCTAATTCCCTTACCCAACAACTTCTGTGTCCTCCCCTGATTCTCTTTCAAATTCATGGCTTTTCCCTTGATTATTACTGTGGCATATACATGCATACACATATAAATACAACTTATTTAGTGCATTTAGTGTTCTGTGGATATATATGAATTCAGATCTTATGCTTTCTGCATCTAAGGCTCAGGGAACATAACAAAAGGTCAGAAAGTCTGTAAAACAAAAAGTCAGCTGTGAGATGGCATCTCCTATAAATAAAAGTGAAACTATACACACGATACATTACCAACGACTACTAGGATTGACAAGATATGTTCCCTAAAAACACTAATAAACATGCTAACAGAGAAAAGGCAAAAACATCCCATTGCTAGAAAAGGGCTTTATGCAACTAAAGATTAAAGAGAGGAGGAATTAATTGTTTCTGGGGTACAATCTCTTTATTAAATACAACAGGAAATACATTTTAATTTGAAGGAAATAGTAGCAAATGTATCATCTGTCATATATCATTAATAGCACTAAATATTAAATACAAATTTAATTTAATAGTAACAAGTGTTAATATACTTGATTTAAAATAGTTCACTTTTATGATCTTTTAAGTTCTTGCAACAATATTAAATCCAAATGATAAAAACATACATCTCAAGGTGGTTAAGTCAGTGACTAGAATCACATGGGAATACAAAAGAGGACATACATCACTGTGGTAAATAATGTTTTACTGTTTCTTTGCTCCTGTATATTGTTTGAGGATAAAAGTTCGTACAGATCATAGTTGATATTTTAAGAGTTTTATTTTCTTTTGAATATGCCTAAAGATAACCAATTAAAAACTACAATGAGGATTTCAAATTAATCTATTAAAGGTATGATTGTTATAATATCCTCATTTTTCCTTCTACATTTAAAAGCCTGATCATAATTTTTCATATTTTATATAGCCCATTGACATATAAATAAAATGTTTATGCTTCAACATTAAAATGAAACCTACATTCTTAGAATTGCCTTATTAAATATTTTAATGTATTTGGTTTTATTGATATTTTTTCTCAATGCACTTCATTATGACCACACCTTCCTGAACTCTCACTCCTCCTAGGTTCCCCCACTACACCTCCATTCCAGATCCACTCCCCCTTCATCAGCTTTAAAATAATAAAATACATGTTTTACTGTGTAGCATTTGCTTATAAAGAATAAGTACTTCCCAACAAGTTTAAGACATTTAATTCATGGTTGCTAAATAACTCTGTAAAGAAAATTAACAGGAAAATAGGATGGAGACACAGATAATGATTTATCCTTGTCTCAGTTTTTAATTAACCACAACAATGGTAATAGAGCTATTCTCCTTCTTATTGGAGTACCCGCCCACAGGCACATGCACACACAGGCAGACACAAATACACACAAACAAAGCCAAGCTGAGTGATAAGGATAATTAACATAGTCTAAAATGGTTTAATTAAAGTGTGATGTCTCAGCAACACCTCTACACATTAATCAATAGGTGGAGTTACAGTATAACTCCTTCTATTTGCTGTTTTCTTGAGAAGGACAAAATGTAGAACCGAATGAAAATATGCTTACAGTATGTATATATGCCTGTTCAATATGCTGCCTTCATCATGGGTACATTGCATGCTAAATGCATGTATGTAACGTGATTGTACATTGTTTATTATGTATATTCAGACAAAGTATATAGTCAGTAGGATAATGTATATATTATTCTACATGGTATGTCTCAATCACATAACCTCAAGGCTCACAAGAGCACAGAGAATATAAGAGCCAGAGATAGTGGGTGTCTGCAGTGAAGCATTACCTTCTGTACATGGCAGATGTGCTATATATATGAACCCAGGGATAAGTCCCTGCATGGATAATGAAGGGCTTATGAAGTCCATCACTAGCTCAGAAAAGCAAATGTCAGATGATGGCTGCTATGAGAGGGAGAGTCAGTGCATTGTTTTGTTTAGCATTGTATACTCGAAAAGGCTGCCCTTGATGAAATGGTTGTTCTTATACTCAGACCTAGACCGGCAAAACTAAGAGGATACTGTGGATTTTTAAAAATTAGGACACATGAATTTGAGAAGAGAAAGTGGTATGAAGGATAGAGAAGAATCAGACAGAATGGGGTGGATCTGACCAAAAGGTACTATACATATTTATAAAACTGCCAAAAAATATAAGGAAGGGAAAACACTAAATTAATATCAAGAAGATATTGTTGGATATATTTTTGATCTTTATTCTTTAATTCTTTCTTGAGAAGGATGCAGATATCTTATCGATGAAGAAATTGGGAGGAAAGCTTCATGAAGCTTACATTAGAAAATTTGCACCCTGGGGGGGGTGCAAATCTAAGTTGATTTTTATACATCAGTATAGAGTTACTAGTCACTCAGAGCAACATAATGCTTTCATTTTATTACGTTTTTATACAAAATATCAAGAGCCTTAATGTACATACATACATATACATAACAATCTGTAAAGTTAATAACTTCCATACATTTCTACCATTTAATGTTTCAAAGAGCTTTTCAAATATTTTAGAATTGCATTAGTGAGGTTATATGAAATCAGAAGACCTATGGCTTCAGAAGTTGCTCTGAATGAATGACAGTAGGGCTCAGCCTTTGAGAAGACATTATCACCAAGAAGTTTAAGTCTCAGGCAACACTTTCAAAGAATATACATTCCAGATGGATCATTGAATATCGTCACCTAAGCACTACAGAGACATGGGAACAAAAATCTCACCATAGCTCTGTGTATAAGCACTGTGTCCACAGAAGTCAAGCCCATCTAAGAGTTATCTCCTGAGAGGGAAACACCTCAGGGAGTCACCATACACACTGCTGAAGTGTTGGCAACTGACAGATAACCGCAGAGCAGCAATCTGGTATCTGACTGTGTAGTCATTGTTGAGCCTACCAGGCTCTGATGGGTCATTTCAATGTCAGGTCAAAAGGCTTCTGATTGAACTTTGTGTGACTGATAGAAGGAATTTTGCAGGGCTAGGGAACTTAGGAGTGATGCTGGTATAGACTGGAGGGGGATGGGGAGAGTGTCAATAATAGGGATTGAATATATGTTTACACTCAGGAAACTGTAAAATAGCACTTGTTATTTTTTTTTAAAAGTGATAAAAGAGTATTTTGAAAAGGGAAATATTCTGAAAACTTGACTGGAGAGTTTCCTGGCATACAACAGAAGATGATTAGTCAATACATTACTGTTGACATCTAAATGAAGATAACATAATATTCTGAAATGATCCCAAATCATTGAAAAAGCAACTGTTCTGTTTAGTAAAGTCAAAATTGTTCTAATTCAGGAAGCATTTGATTTGCTTCTGTGTAAAATGTTGGTTGAATTTAGTTGTCTAAGAGTATTTTAAATGAGAGAAGTGATTTTCAAAACCAATGTACAAGTTATGAACACGAATAATATACAGATTGAGTGTAAATTGTTATATCTGTAAAGTTCTCACTGATCAATTGTCTATGTCGCATCACCAGTCATGACTTCAGATGAGCTGAATGTGATAACATGATATTTCTCTTGTGCAGAATATTAACTTGTGAAATTCATACTAAAAATATATCTCTGGTATAAAATATGGAAGTCCATTAAAATAGACTTAAAACATTCGTATAATGTGAGTAATAAGACATATATAAACGATAAAATCTTTAAAAGGTAGGATTATTCAACCTAAAAATATATATAAATGACAGCGTGACAAGGTGACTTATATTGTATATATTTAACTTATGCTGAACATTAGACATAGACTCTTCCTCTGAGTCATGCACTGTATAAAATTACTTACTCATTATAGAAAGCTTTCATAATCACAAGGATCAATTGGATCATTTTCTATTGACAAAATTATAATTGTTTATATTCATTGTTTTACAAACAATTATGAACCTTTAAATGAATACAAACTTGTGTTGTATGCTTTTGCTAATCTTATAAATTTGGTAGTTGCAGTTTTCATGGAACAAACAGATTCAAATAACAGAATATAAAGGTTGCATAATCTAATTACATTTCTAGGATGCAAGAAATATAAGCACTAATGTAAACACTGTTCATAGAGAAAAGATGTACTCATATCAATAGCCCGATGAAGGTGTCAAAGAAGGATTAAGGGCACATTATAAGTTCTATAACTATTATGAGACTTAAAATTTAGTTGAAACCATATAAAATATCTAAATTTAAGAGGGTTTATATGCTATGTGTTCCAACTCACTGGAAAAGTACATCTATAATTAATTTTAAAATGAATATATCTTCCTACTGCTTACTTTAAGAAATAATGGCCATAGGAAAATCAATGTCAAGTTTTATGAAATTAGAAATTGAAAATATTAAAATTAGATAACATTTCTCTGGGAAATCAAATTTTATTTCTCCCCAAATGACAGGAATTATATCAGAATTTGTTGAAAGTTTAAGCTTCAAAGGTTAGTTAAGAAATTATCTGTGACATGGTCTCTGAGTCATGATTTCTAGCTATAGAATTCAATAATTATCTGTCAGTCCTCTAACAATAGGAATTGCTTACTCTAGGGAAAAGAGCAAAGAAGAGATTTTACTGCTGAAATGCCTGAAAATAAATCTTAAAATATTCTATATCTAAAACATATCATGAGAAATTAAATCATTAAGCAACCAAATTTACTAGTTATGCAAGTTAGTCTTGCTGGTTTGTGAAGTTCACTAATGAAAGCATTAGAGCTTAGACGCAAAAAGGTATCCTGGCAGTCCTGAGACAAGGAATACCACCTTTTCACACTACACAGAAAACTTCACACAAGAGATTTATTGGGATGGAAAAACCTAGGTGCGTATCTTCCTTCTTCCTGGGAGAGAAGCTGCAGAGAACTGGATAGAACACAATGTTCATATGAAATTTTCTTGTGAGGTAGAGCAAATTCAAGGATTGGTGGGATTTCTGTTTTTGTAGGACCAATGCTGGCTACTGTCTTGCCTTGTGATGGGAACAGCCAAATACTGTCATTCAAAAACAAAGAGGTAAAGTTTGGTGCCAGGCCTGGCCACTGAAGCTCTTAATGAGGGGCCTGGCCACTTGGAAACCTGGAGAATATACAAAGTTAATAAGAAAATAACTGCCCAAAGAAGGGAAAGCCTTTCATGGGGCTTGAGTTACTGTCAATAGCCAACAAATAATCCTTGCTCAGAATGTTAATAAGCAACAAATACTAGGAAATTGTGTAGCACTGTTAGACAAATTAGGGCTCCTTTCTTTGTATAAAAGATAAAAGTTAGAAGCACTCCCCAGCATTTTTGTGTAATCCACAATAGCTGCACCTTGTCTTCAACTTGGCTATAGCATTCACAAGTTTTTCCAAGACAAAGGAATAATTGTTAAACAGATTCTGCATTTCAAAAAGAAAAGGAAAACACTCTATCCAAAGGATTTAGGCTTTGCTGATCAAAATCCTTCACTTGTCAAAGTCACCATGATTTTTAACTCATAAAATTAAGTTAGAAAAGCACAGAGAGGAATCAAATATTAGGAGGACGATTAATCCTATAGGTGAGAGTTAAGCAGTTTTTCATATCTCTATAGAGCTTTCGTGTATCATTTTTATCTCTCTACCTATTTATTTAATTTGTAAACTAAATAATTCCAATTACTACTGCCAATGTCTTCATGGATGCCTGGTCACTCACTATGGACAGCCAAATAATCAGTGGCCACACAGGCAAAGAAAAATATATATAAAAATATGATTGTGACAGTATTCAAAAAGACCTAAGAAATCTCAACCAGACAAAATCCAACACAGAGGAAAGAGAACAGTTAGAAGTGACTCATCTAGCTGAGGAGCTGGTGGCATCTGGGGTTCCTGGGAGAGGAAGAGTTGTTTTTATTTAAAGAGTGGGTAGGAGAGCAGGGCAGGGAGAGGGTATAGGGGACTTTCAGGATAGCATTTGAAATGTTAATGAAGAAAATAATAAATAAATAAATAAATAAATAAATAAATAAATAAATAAATAGATAGATAAATAAAATATACAGTCCTTAGTATGCTTATTACACTCTAGGGCAAACCCCACAGGCAATAGTATTTAAGCAATGCAATTTGGATACTGTGTCTTTAAAAGATAAATTTAGAAGAAACCACACACACACAAATGCAAAGTTTCAGGAGTTAATAATTTTGGATATATCAAGAGGAGTCCAGAGTAGGGAAAGGAATATGTGAACATATATCTTGTATGAAATTCAGTAACAATAATAAAATATTATTTAAATTTTTATGCATCAGAAATTATAGTATCATCTCAATTGAACACTCAAGATAATTTCCTATTTGTCTTTCAAGAAGTTACATTATATTTCTTCAGTTCTACAATATGTCCACTTACTGCTCCTCAGGACATTCTTTTCAACTGTCAGTAAGAAAAAAAAAAAAAAAAGAAGGCTTGTCCATGTTCAGCAAACACTCTAAGTACAATTTCAGCAATTCCCCTTTGTAATATTTTAGTCTAATCTTCATAGCCGTATTTTCTGTTTTCAAGCAAACTTTTACTTGAAGTTATCAGCTGAAAATTCCAGAAAAAAAAATCTAATAGGTAATGCCATTATATTATCTAAAACTGTGATACTTGATTATTTATGCTACCATTTTTAATTTTTCTACTTCTTGGTGTGTATATATGTGCCATGTGCATATCTGTTCAAGAATACAGTTTTCCACAAATGCTAGAAGGGGACACTGGATCCTTTAGAGTTGTATCCACAGGAAGCTTTAATCCCCAATTAATGGTGTTCAGAACAAAACTGACTTCCTGGTTAGAGAAGTCAATGCTCTTAACTGCTTCGCCATCTCTTCAGCCTCCCATGTTATTACTATGTGAACATGGTCAAAATGAATGATTTTTTTTTCTAACAGAAATAAACTATTCTGAAAATATATAGTTTAAAGTAATTATAGACAAATCATAAGATATTGCATTCTTTTCTTTACATCTAGACATTCTCTGCCATGTTACAAGATAATATCTAAGTGCCATACTAACCCTAAAGTGATAAACATATCAAAAAAGAGCACCTCATCATTTTATACAATATTCTGAACTGTACTTTTAAAAGGAAGTGTTGCTGCAAGTAAAATTAATAGAAAATTAAATGATTAAATTTATTCTAAATATTTAGCTTGAAAAGTAAGACTTTTGGGGGCACAATTACCTTTTAAATTTGTACTGGCAAGTTATAAGCAACTCACTTGATGGAAATGAACCAGTGACATATCATTTTCAAGGCTGTTCATTTCAATGGTAATTTACTTCTAATGTATAACTACAGGTAATATTTTTCATAGAATTACTGAGGGACTCTCAAGATGCATTAACCTAAAGGGATCTAATCAGGCTTTACCATCTCTAATTTATATGAAGCAATTTATCTTTTTGAATACTTTACAGTCTGTGTCATTCAGTACACATTATCTAATTGTGCCTTCCAGATGCAGAAAGGGATAAAACGTGAGCTGAAGATAGAAACCCTGTATTATACTAATTGTAATCTAATTTTCTGAACTATAGCAAAATGAGTTATCTTCAGAGAAGAAAGTCTGATTTGAACTTGCTTCTTGAACATGTGATAAATTTGAAAATAATGGATATAACTGAGCTAGTTGATATAATTGCAAGACCTTCAGGTCGCTATTAATATAATTTAGAGTAGTTTTCAGCCTAAAAAAAACATTTGTAGAAAAAATATTTTAAAAATTTTATCAGACTCAAATTACGCTGAAATTACAAAGCTGTAATTTTGTGTGCTCACATCATTTTGTCTCCTCCTCCTCTGACAAACCAAACTCCTGGATATATTTTAATAGACAGATTTTAAGGCAGTTCTCAGCAGAGAAACAAAATACATTTTGTAAATGCATTGTAGATTAAGTCATAGGAGAAATTAATTATCATTTACTGTTTTGTTTAAAAATAATCTACATTTTTGGATCTATTTCATTATATAATGAGTAATATATGACGAAATAGGGTTTTATTGCTATGAAGAGACAGAGTGACAAAGGCGACACTTACAAAGGACAACATGTAACTGGGGCTGGCTTCCAGTTTCCAAAGTTCCGTAAGTTTTCATCAGAGTGGGAAGCATATCATCTCCCAGGCAGACTCGATGATGAAAAAGGAACTAAGAGTTCTACATCATGATCTGAAAAAGACTGACTCTTCCCCACTGGGTGGAGGTTGAGTGCTAGGAACCCTCAAAAGCCACCCTACAGGGACACACTTCCTCCATTATGGTCACACTTATTCCATCAAGGCACATCTACTCAGAGTCTCTCTTTCCATTGTCCAAGCATATTCAAACCACCACATCCCACTCTCTGGCCCCCATAGGTTTGTTCAAACACATGAGACTATGGGGACCATGCCTAACCATAGACTAATTCAAAATTCATTGATTCCAATTACAAAAGTTTCTGAAGTCTGTTATAGTCTCAACAATGTAAAGTTTAAACTTCAAAGTCACTTCTGAGATTCATGCAGTTCCTTAACTGTAACCCCATATAAAATCACAATCAAACAGCACATCTCATATGTCCAACATATGACATCAAACGTGCACTACTGTTCCAAAATGTCGTAGTGAGGAAATATGGGCCCAAAGCAAGACCAAAATCCATCTGGGCAATCTCAGAACTGTGCATCCACATGTCTGATGTCCAACTACTTTCGGTTTTGATGAATGCATCAAACTATTTGGGGGGAGGGGCAGTTTGGTTTCATTATTTCCTCAGCAAGTATCCTACCATTCTGGCAACTTTGGGTGTCCAAGGCAATTTCAACCTTACAGTTTCTTGTTCCAATGTCTAGAATCCACCTAAGATCTTCTGGGCACCTCCAAAGGGCTTTGGTCACTTCTGCAGTTCTGCCCTGGGTAGCGCTCTAGCCTCTGGTTGACTCCACTCCACTGCTACTGCTTCTGTTTGTGATTGTCATCATATGGTACTGGTACATCTAATTTGCAGAGGGCTTCTGATGGAACTAGGCTTCACCAGTAGCCCCTCTTCAAGATGCCAATCTTCAACTTCTTTGTATGACCCTTTTAGTCCTAGGCATTTCACTGCAAATGAGGCTGCACCAATAGCCAGAATTGACCTCTTATACTCCTAAGCCTCAGCTTTCTGGTCCCTTTATGCCTTCCAAACTGGTATCACCTGTGTGATTCTTATACAGTACCTGATCCAACTAAAGCACAAGGTACAAACTTGGCTATTTCTGGAACACAGGTAATTTCTGCTCTCAGAAAACATTCCCTAGAAGATTTCACTTCTGTATGCTTGTCTCTTTTTAATTACTGCTGTTCTGTGAATTCTACCACCAATTATCCCAATAACCCCTTCTACTCTTGACTCTAAATCTAGAACCTTCTGGATGAAACGGCCAAATTCTGCTACTTGCTGGGGCTGGAATATTTCCCTCAGGTTTCATTACATCACAGTCAGATTTCTGTTTTCTAACTCTTTGACTGCCTAATCTTGGCAGTCCTTGAACTTACTCTGTAGACTGATCTTGAACTCAGGTTTGTATGCCTCTGTCTGCTGAGTTCTGGGATTGGAGGCATGTACTACCATTCTTGGATGTAAGGTTTCACAGTCTCTATGTCTCATTTTTCAGATCAAATGTCTATGTCTTCCACCCTCATGATCTGGTTCAGTGTACCCTCCATTGCTAGTTTGTAGTCATTCCAGAGTAAAATTACAAATGAAAACAATAATCAGTTCATAATAATATGTAACATGATATAACTATCCCTTGTTCAACTGTAAACATACAAACAATAGGGCCTTGCAGAATCTTGCCCACAGAACATGAATCCCTTAGTTCTACTTAATATCTTTGAACACAAGATTTGGCTCCATTTTACTTCCTGGTGTCCATTTATTACTTGAACCATACTACTTGAACCATACATTTTTTACATTTTTTTTTTCCTTCTTAAGTTTGCTAGGCCTGATGAAAATGGTTGTTATGCACATAAACTAGAGGGCAAAGTTGATGCTGGAGTTTTTGAAGACTTCTTTGTCAATGCAATTAATCTGAATCTCGTGTATTTTTTTAAAGATTTATTTATTTTATGTATATGAGTACACTGTCGCTGTCTTCAGACACACCAGAAGAGGGCATCAGATCCCCATTATAGATTGTTGTGAGGCACATGTAGTTGCTGGGAATTGGACTCAGGACCTCTGGAAGAACAGTCAGTGCCTTTAACCGCTTAGCCATCTCTCCAGCCCCCACAATCTGAATTTCTTCACCAAAACATCATAAGAATGATCTCAAAGGCAATGTATTAAAATCCTCCTCTAAAAGATCCTGAGGAAATTCACCAGTGTTCAAATCACACTCTTCACCAGTGCCTTCCGTATTCCTCCTAGGAGGGAACATTGAACCAGTTAAAGGATGCCATTGTTTTCCAAATCCAGTCCCCAAATCCACATTCCTCCAAACGAAAGCATGGTTAGGCCTGTCTCAGCAATACCCCAGTCCCTGGTACAAATTTCTGTCTTAGCAATGGTTTTATTGCTATGAAAAGACACCATGACCATGGCAACTCTTATAAAGGACAACATGTATTTGAGGCTGGCTTAAAGTTTCAGAAGTTCAGTAAATTTTCATCAAGGTAGGAAGCATAGCCTCCTCCAGGCCAACTTGGTGATAAAGAAGGACCTGAGAGTTCCATGTCTTCATCTGAAGTCAACCAGGAAGAGACTGTCACTTTCTCACTGGATGTAGCTTGAGCAGTAGGAGCCCTCAAAGCCTACCTGTACAGTGACACACTTTCTTCAACAAGGCCCCACCTCCTAAGAGTGTCTCTTTCCATTGACTAAGCATATTCAAGCCACCACATATATCTAAGGGAATTATTTTGGGTAATTACTATATGATTTTTCTCATTTAGTTGTTTATTTTTTCTTTTTTAAATTAATCATTTTATTCTTTTACAGTTATAGTGGTATCCCCCTTTGTGGTTACTCTTCCACAAACACCCCATCCCATCTCTCTTCACCCTTCCTGTTTGACTCTATGAGGGTGCTCCTCCACCCAATCACCCACTCCTACCTTACCACTCTAGCATTCCCCTACTCTGGGGCATCAAACCTCCATAGGACCAATGGCCTCACCTCCCGATAAGGCAATTCTCTGCTACATGCATATGTATTTAGAGCCATGGATCCTACAATGTATACTCTTTGGTTGGTGGTTTTATATCTGGGAGCTCTGGGTCATCTGGTTAGTTGATATTGTTCTTCCTGTGGGGTTGCAATCCCCTTCAGCTCCTTCAGTCTTTCCCCTAGCTCTTCCATTGGGGTCCACTGCCTCAGTCTGATGGTTGGATGTGAGTATCTGCATCTATATTGGTCAGGTGCTGGTAGATAATTGAAGAGAGGCACTGTAATGTGAAAAAGTAAATCAAAGTAACAAAACAAAGAATCCTCAAATGAACCTATATCTGAGTATCTTAGAAATGATAAAGCAATAGAATAAAAAAGATAATATTTTCCATAAATTATAGTTGAGCAATCCCATTTGTATATGAGATAATAAGATTAAAAATATATGCCTCACAAAATTTAGTAAGAGTCAATAATAGACTAAGATATAAATTATAAAATGTAAAACATAGTCAAGAAGTTTATATAGAAAAAAAATTGACATTTGTTTAGGTATACTAGTGACTTTTTAAAAAATAAAAGAAAAAATAAATATGTGATAAAAATTGAGTTTTATTACATCTAAAATTTGACAAATAAGTTATAACTTGAAAACTATATATTTTCATATTATAGAATTTTAATTTTTATACATTGATATATATTATTTATCATTATTTGAAATATATTGGATTATGGGTTGCATTATCATTTCTTTCACTAAATTATGTTAGCTGGATTTTTGTCTGGCTTTAACTGATAGTAATAATTTCCATAATACCCTCTCGGTTTTATATTTTAATCATTAATTAATATCATTATTACAGGCAAATTCATTTTTGAGCATAGTTATTAAGTGTCTCAATATCTTAGGTTTCTGTTGTTATGAAGTAACAACATGACCACAAAAATTTTTATAAAAGGAGAACATTTAATTGGATTTGGCTTAGAGTTTCAGAGCTTTAGTCGGTTATCATCATACCTAGAAGCATGGTGGAATGTGGGCAGATATTGTGATGGGTGAGTAGTTGAGAGTTCTACATCTGGAACAGCAAGAATCAGGAAGAAAGAAAGATACTGGGACAGTCTTCAATACTTTATTCCTGAGGACTACCCTCAGTGACATGGGTTTTGTTTTGTTTTGTTTGTTTGTTTGTTTGTTGTTTTCCCCACAATTTCATACATCTGAATACTATTCCTTAAGCATTAAAATACATGAGCCAATGGGGCCCACTACTATTCAAACCACAACATGCCATGCTCTCTTCTGCATATGCTTTTAGCCATATCAATGCAGAAGTCAACATAATCCAACCTCTGTTTTAGGATGTAAAGACAAACCATGACGATGGCAACATTTAATCAGAGCTGGCTTACATTATTATCACTTAGGGAAACATGGTAGCCTACAGGCAGACTTGGTCCTGGATAGGTAGATGAGAGTTCTTCATCTAGATCAGCAGGCAATAGGAAGAAAGGAAGATACTTGACTTTTTCAAACAACAAAACTTACCCCTAGTGACATATTTCTAACAAAACCACACCTAATCCAATAAGAACAGGTCTCCTAATGCCAATCCCTAAGCATTCAAATATATAAGACTGTGGAGGCTATTATTATTCAAACCATAACACTGAATAAATGTTTTGAATAACTCTAACTCAAATTATAAAGTGATAAAAAGAAAAATGGAAAATATTTGTGTATTGATTTTGTTTTCCTCATAATCTATTTCTATTTAAAATCATTCCTGAAGACCGCAACCCATATTTTGTATTTGGAAACATTTCAGCTTGATCTGAAATATAAATTACTAAATTAGTAATCATAAAATTAGAGCTAATTATATTGAATCCAGTTATAGAAAAAATCAAAACATAAGTAATGCTTAATCACTACTTATTTATTTCATATAAACTTTCTATAGTTGTTTTAATGTTTCATCAAATAATAGAAATTTCATGATAAAGATTACAACAGCAAGAGTGACATATAAAATGGCATGTTTTAAAGGTATAAGCAAGGAAAATATGATGCCACATAAGGGAGGCTAGATAACACTTGAGTATATAGATTTGGTTCTATAGATAACAGAAAAGATTGCTTGTGATTATGTACAAATCATAATCTTTTTTTAATCTGAAAACGTTTGTCTATTCAAGAAAGAAGGAAAAGATAAAGTCTATAAATGAGAAAGCTACTTATGGCTATCCAATACTACCTCAAAGACAGGCTGATATGAATTTCAATCATACATTTCTGATCTGTAAATATAACTTTCATGTAGCTCAACAAAATATATTTTGAAAGCCTGTGGACTATATTTAGAGGATCTTATCTCTGAAGTACATCTTATCATAAAGTAGAGGTCAAGCACAATTGCATATAAGGAGAACACAGCCTGCAGATGTTTGTGCTTGATTTTCAACTGGCAAGAACAAAGGAAATTGCATCTGAATATTGCTAAATAAATGTGATCTGTGTGGTTCACAAAATATCAAATTTCTATTGTATTAGTTTGCTCTCATTATAAAGTTTACTCATTTAATATGATTTACTTTCTTCCAAGATAGAATGTTTTAATCTCAGAAGATTTATTTCCATTTTGAAAGAAAGTATCAAGGACACAAAATAGAGATGAAAGAAGGGAAAAAAATTAAGGGGGGATCTTAAGACACGTGATGTTAAAAATGGAGGTATATCAACTAGGGGTTATGATAAGAGAAATATTTCCTTAAGCTCAGGAAAGAAACAATTCAAAAGTTTGAGAACGTCCTTAAAACTGACCAGATATACTAAAGCCCTCTCTCTTTCTCCAAGTATATATAAACAGGGAAGATTGCTGAGAGACCCTTTCAAATAAGGGTCTCTCTAGCAGAAGTTCATACTAATTTGTTTGAGTAGAAGAGTCTCAGAGAACCTCAGCTTCCTGCAATGATACAATCCACCTGTTGTGCTGCTTGTAGGCTGTACTACCTATAGGCTGTGTAGTGTGCTCTAATTTTCCAAATTTCCTCAGCTGACCCCCACCAGACTGGTGGGCTTCTGATGATACATTTATTTTTGAGCCATTTATGCTCCTATAGGTAACAATATTGCTATAAGAAACCTCAATAATACTCATTGGTTCATCAAGTTATAATTTATCTAGGGAGAGTAGGTGTGAATTCCTGTTTGTCTATGAATAGCGTCACACAACAGTTCTGTACCAATGCTAATAAGAACATTAATATTTATCTAAATAGGTTCCTCATTATGAATACTGAATTCAATCAAAAGAGTCAAATACTTCTAAAGTCAAAACTATCAATATAATATGTAGTAATAGTATATTCAGGATGAATATCAACTGATTTCATACTTAAGCTAAACATCCCACTACATTTTATGATTCAAATAGGGATAAAAATAACTGAAATGTGAATGGGATGTTTTAGGCAATATAGGATATTCTATGCCTAACATATATCTGTTTTATGTGAATTAATTTTGAAATAGAAACTGTTGTGGTAGGGTGGAGGATGAACACTGCAATTCCTTTCATGGTATTTTTAAACTATCAATAACCATGATTCTTAGGATTTAGATAGGATGTAGCATCAGGAATCATTACTACCTTTAAGTATTATTTATGCCCCCAAATCACTTTTATTCAAACCAGCCAATTTTGTGATATTTCAAGTTTAAAATTTAGAATTTTTATACTTATTTCAATTTACCATGTATTATTTAGTAATTATGATAACTGAAACAAAGTAACCTTTTAAAACTACAACACTTTCGGGGCTGGTGAGATGGCTCAGCGGGTAAGAGCACCCGACTGCTCTTCCGAAGGTGATAAGTTCAAATCCCAGCATCCACATGGTGGCTCACAACCATCCGTAACGAGATCTGGCGCCCTCTTCTGGAGACAGCTACAGTGTATTTACATATAATAAATAAAATAAATCTTTAAAAAAAAAAAAAAAAAAACTACAACACTTTCGTAGACACATTTAATGAGGAAAGGTAGCTAAAAGTTATATATTTGCACATGTTTAACTATAAGATTAGAGAAGAGTGATAGACTCTCATATTTCTCTTTACATCGATTCCTTTATGATCTTATGTAATATACAGCTTTTTTCCAACTTTTATTAGATATTTTCTTCATTTACATTTCAAGTGTTATCAAGAAAGTTCCCTATACCCTCCTCCCTCCCGGCCCTGCTCCCCTACCCACCCGCTCCCACATCTTGGCCCTGGCGTTCCCCTGTACTGGGACATATAAAGTCTGCATGACCAAGGGGCCTCTCTTCCCACTGATGGCCAACTACGCCATCCTCTTCTATATATACAGCTAGAGACACGAGCCCAGGGGGTACTAGTCAGTTCATGGTTATTATTCCACCTATAGGGTTGAAGACCCCTTCAGCTCCTTGGGTACTTTCTCTAGCTCCTTCCTTGGGAACCCTGTGTTCCATCTAATTGCTGACTGTTAGCTTTCACCTCCATGTTTGTCAGGCATTGGTATAGTCTCCCACGAGACGGCTATATCCGGGCCCTTTCAGCACTATCTTGCTGGCATATGCTATAGTGTCTATGTTTGGTGGCTGATTGTGGGATGGATCCCTGGCAGCCGCAGTCATTGGGTCCATCCTTTGGATTCAGCTTCACACATGATCTCTGTAAATCTTTCAATGTGTGCTTTGTTCTTAATTCTAGGAAGGGGTGATGTGTCCACATTTTGATATTCCTTCTTCTTGTTTTTCATGTGTTTAGTAAATTGTATCTTGGGTAGTCTAGGTTTCTGGGCTAATATCCACATATCAGTGAGTACATGTTATGTGAGTTCTTTTGTAATTGGGTTACTTCACTCAGGATGATGGCCTCCAGATCCATCCATTTGCCTAGGAATTTCATATATTTATTGTTTTTAATAGCTGAGTAGTACTCCATTGTGTAAATATACCAANTTTCAGTGTCTCTGGTTTTATGTGGAGGTCCTTCAACCACTTAGACTTGACCTTAGTACAAGGAGATAAGAATGGATCAATTCCCAGTCTTCTACATGATAGCTGCCAGTTGTGCCAGCACCATTTTTTGAAAAGGCTGTCTTTTTTCCACTGGATAGTTTTAGCTCCCTTGTCAAAGATCAGGTGAGCATAGGTGTGTTGATTCATTTCTGGGTCTTCGATCCTATTCCATTGATCTACCTGTCTTTTGCTGTACCAGTACCATGCAGTTTTTATAACGATTGCTCTGTAGTACAGTTTGAGGTCAGGCATGGCATCTATTACTATATTTACAAATTACAACCTCCAGTGTCATCAAACACCTTCATGGACATAGCTGTGTTACCATATGTATGCATGATTAAGCAGTACAACAGAGTATGAGATCAGATATAAATGCCAATGGAGCTTATGTCTCACACACTTCCATATACTTTCGTATGCTATATTAACTACATCTAACCTAACAGTATGTTATAAACACTGTTCAAAATTTGAGGCTAATAAAAAAAGACTCTGTTTTTCCTTTTGAATCTTGAAGAAATGGCCCTTTAAAGGATAATGACTGTTTTGTTGTGCCCTTTAAATTTTTCAATCAAATCTCATCATTAATAAAAACATGTCAAAATTGTGTCTCACGTGTTCTGGAAAAGCCACTTCACTAATCCAACCTTTTCAACATTCTGTATGCTGATCAGCCAATGCTTCTAATAACTTACACTTTACCATCTCATTCAGGTGTGCAAGTGAAATTATATAATCAAGAAGAAAATCACAAAATCCCAATGATTCAAAGTATTACCTATAAGCATTACACTGCTTGCTTTTATAACACAATGCTAAGTACAACTAATTATATTAATAATGTATTTTTCTAGAGATTCTGAGTAAAATAAAGGTAATTCTAGTATTTGTAAGAAGTTGAAAAATATGTATATGTATCTATAAGCACATGTACAAAGAGATTATAAAACTAACACTAAAGTTTATTTTTCTTGCAATCTAGCTTGTACAATATTGTTAATTAAAACCTTCAGATATAAATGTAAAGACTGTTAAGACACTATGGTAATGTTGCCTTAAATTTAAGACAAGCCACCATTGGTCAGTGTAGTGTGTAGATAGTAAAGAGCATCTACATTTGATGAAGTATGAAAAGTTAAATTACTTGTTTCATACTACATTTTGGAAACCAGGCAATTTCATGGAATGTATCACTAGTGTTCACTGCTGAGAAAAGGTTGTTAGAATTAGACCAGAAAATCAGAAATAGGTGCTTCATTTGGCATCTTCATACTGGGCTGAGAGGTAGATGGAATAAGAAATAAGCATGATAAAAAAATAAAAGCTCACTACAAGTCTAGTGAAGATTACATGCCCCCTTCAAACTCATGACTAGCAATCAAATCAGATAAGAAAAATTCTAGATTCTATACTCATACATGCATTCATTGCTGTGCCTATTCTGCCTTCCTCTTCCCATATCCTTTCTCTCCACGTACTTGAAAATATACATATCTGTCTTCATTAAAAGTCAAGCAAGATGAACATTTGTATTTCTACATCAGCAGTAAGTTTCATGGGTTGGTAAGCAAACTGATTTATTGTATATATATATTGTTGTAACGTAAACTCAGCAAATGGCTTGAAAAAGACATCTCTTTTCATTTTTTTTTTTAATTTACCCAAGTGAATTGAAGGAGTAAGTAAAATGGAATGGGAGTTTATATGGCCTTAGAAATAGAAGAACTGATATACTTATGGAAATATTAATAAGGAAAGCATAGGAAGACACTGCTTTATGGTGACCACATGCAACCCAAATATATTCATTTTTAATCTTAGAGAGAGTCATCATTTAAAAATAAAAATCAATGTTTTCTACAATTTAAAATAAAATATTTTTCACTTTAACATTGGACAGACAACTCTGTTCCTAACATGCAGAAATTTGTAACTGCCTGATGCCTATCAATTGGTAAATGGATAAAAACAAATGTGGTCAATTTACATAAGAGAATACACTGAACTGTAAAAAGAAATATATGTATTTGTTTATGTGTTGGTATTAGTGGTTATACCTTCATTAATCATGCTAAGTTCCAAATAACCAGAGGGTTTATGTACAGAGCAAGGGTCTAGAGGAGAGGAAGGGATCACCCAGAGAAAGAGAAATAAAATACATTAGTTACCATTGATAGGGAGACTGGCTTGAGTAGGAGGATCAAATAAAGACAAGAGAAGAGAGAGTTTGAGGAATCAAATACATGGGAAGACAGAAAATTAAGGACTATTTGTGGGCTTATATGGGAAACTAATAAAATAGAATATTACTCAAATATATAAAAATATAATGGTAAATTAAAATAAACTGTCAAGTAATACGGGAGAACAAGCATCATGTGCTCAAGCTCTGCCCAGTTTGGAGAGAGACTGTCCTCCTGGCTACCCTCCTGCTGGCTACCTTAAGAAGACAGTTTCCTCCTGGCTTCTTTTGGATCAAGATGTAAAATTCTTGGCTCTTCAGGTACCTTTATCTGCTTGGGTTCTACTATGCTTCCCAGTATGGTGATAATGGATTGAACCTTGAATTAGCATGCCAACCCCAATTAAATGTTTGCCTTTATTACAGTTACCTTGGTCATGGTGTCTTTTCATAGCAATGAAGTTCTAAGATAGATGGAGTTCTAAATTTCCCTACTAAGGTTTCTGTGCTCAGGCTGATGTAAAAGTCTCTGAGGTGATTTATGCATTTCTCAAAGTGATAATCATTTCAGATACTCTTAGTATGCTGGTTAGTGTACACAAATAAATGTTTTGTATATAGCAAAACAAAGCAACTTAAGACTCTTAAGTTCTATCCCAATGAGCATCAAAATGCATATATTGAGGATGATGACTTAGCAGTGACAAAGTACTTGTTTTGCATGTTGAAGGGTTTTACCTCAATCTACAATACTGAGATTAAGATAAGAATAAAAGTATTTAAAACAAAATTCATATTTATTTAACCAAATGGAGAAAGGAAAAGATCATTGAAAATTGTAGCATATTCATAAAAGAAACAAATAAATGGAATTATATTCATGTCCTTAAAATGCAATAATCATTATTTTAAAAAATTTAACACTACTACCAAAAGTGTTATCCAAAGTTAATATAATCTCTGAAAATTCTTAGTTACTAAAAGAGTCTTAACTGTCAGAATAAGATTGATTTACTTAACATGACAAAATTATCACATGACTGAATTTTATAGCATATTCTCAATTTTATAAATGGAAACAGAGGAAATGATATAAAGACAAATATTGTTCAAACAAGCAGACAATAGGCACCTAAGTGATTCATGTGCATATATAGTCAATGGCCTCCATAAAAATGTCAATAATGAAGTGCATGTATTTTCAAAAATTAGTGTTTTGTATACCAGTCAACACAAAATAGTAAACATTTGACCTTTATCATACATATGAAAAAGAGATACTGTTCTCAATATTTCAGACATTAGAAATAATAGACCCTGAAAAAAATGAGTATATTCAAGAACACCATTCTGAGAGAAGACAAAAAGAAAAGAAAGAAAAGAAAAGAAAAGAAAAGAAAAGAAAAGAAAAGAAAAGGAAAAAAAAAAAAAAAACATTAGCCAGAGAGGGGACTTGATTCCTGGAGAGACATTTCAGAAAATTATTACCGGCTATCCTGCCTTTTAGGATGAAACAAAAACCTCAATAATGTTGAAAGGACCACATCTTTACCAGGACCCCCTTGATGTCCATATCCTTGGCCTTCTATTTAAACTGTAATGTCACTTACAGACTCTGAAGGTGGATACGGGGATGTAGTATAGAGGATAAACCAAAAAACAGATAACACTCTGGCATGGAAATTTTCTTTCTTCTAACAAATAAAAATTCTCTTTTGAGTTGCTTTATCCTCATCTCTATAGTTAAAGAGCAGAAGGAGGAAGAGCAATCTCAGATTTTGGAGCGCAGACAGGAAGACTAGCTTCAATATCCTGAGTGATGTTACTTAACTATCCCCTGACCTTGAATGACAGAAACACAATCTTACAGTAGACTTCATTTCCTATTGAATCTGATTGATGGAAAGGAATGCCTTTTATTCTTTTTCCTCTGACAACTTGATTTTATATTCCAGTGAAAAGTCTCTGCAAACTTGCTNTGGAGCGCAGACAGGAAGACTAGCTTCAATATCCTGAGTGATGTTACTTAACTATCCCCTGACCTTGAATGACAGAAACACAATCTTACAGTAGACTTCATTTCCTATTGAATCTGATTGATGGAAAGGAATGCCTTTTATTCTTTTTCCTCTGACAACTTGATTTTATATTCCAGTGAAAAGTCTCTGCAAACTTGCTGAAAACTGAGATAGTCTTTGCTGTCAGAAAGAGCAATTTTAGAACTGATGATAGCTGTAAGAACTTTGAAGACTATAAATGAAAGTGGGTCAAATACCCAAGCAGAAGTTGGTTACAGAAAGAAGACCCAAAGTGTACATTTTCTAACTGGATGGGAAGGGGTCAAGACTTTACTAAGTTCTCATTTCATTGTCTTATTAACTGTGTCAAACAATATGAAGAGAGAGGTAGGTAAGTCCATAATTGGAGGAAAGACATCTTAAACAAAAATAGTTTCACTACTTTTAAGTCAAGTCTTTAATTCACTAGTATTGTATCTCTTAAGCCTACAAATGTAAACTCATAATATATTGAATATAAAATTCAATAAAATTGATTAATTTAATGGATATTAAATTATAGATTCACGGCTGTTTGCTAAAGACCAGAGACCAATAGTATTTTTAACTTAGCAAATCTATATTACTTGGATGATGAAGGACTTTAGATCTTTTTAACTGGAGCTAAATTAATCTGAATTTATGGTGTGTGCAAAATATTTTGGAGAGGGAAACTCAATTCTCTTATCCATTGACAACTTATTAAATTATATAATCTGATGAAGTTTTAGACTGATGGAGGCAGCATCACATGCAGTGTGCAATTGCTTGAACAAAGGTTCTGATCTTTGATACAGATGAAAACAAAGGAAAAGTAAGGAGAATGAAAAACACAAGCACTGCATTACAAAAGGGTTCTCTTGCTTATCTTCCACAAGCACACTTTCTACAGAAAAGATGATATATAAAGACATGTCCAAGTTGTGTCTTAGAATAAGTCAATTTATATTTTACACAATCTATTTTTCAAATGAGTCTACAAAAAGTTCATGCTTTGTTGATATGAAGATTTAAGAGATGTGCCCTTTTAATTTCCTGTGAATATGTTTTCCGTGCCATTTGTAATAGACTGTGCTGCTTGATTCACAGAGTTAAGACTTTGTTCTCGTATTCACTTTAATCGGAGAAGAAAAGTCTCGGGTTTTCATTGCTTAATGTTTTGTAATTATTTGCTAGTGAGGGTACTCTGGCATTATCTGTTACAGGAATGAGTCTGAGGTGAAACCTCACCACTGAGAGAGCTCCTCTGGGGAACATGCAGCTGTGTGAGATGGCTCTGATTTACAAAGTAAGGGAGCTGTTGTTCTGTTAAATTGAAACTCTGAATAGCAACAAAGGAAACACTTTATTTGGGAGAGGAAAATCTAAAATTCCAACTATTTCACACAGTTTTGTCGTGTGTGTGTGTGTGTGTGTGTGTGTGTGTGTGTGTGTGTGTGTAAACAAAATAATGTGCAGCTCAATTAAATTGTTGATTACTAATGGTGTGTGATAAAGCAGTATAGAGATATGTATGTTAGAATTTTCTAATAGTAAACATTCAATTATATATATATATATATATATATATATATATATATATATATATATATATATTACCTACCATTATATATTATATATATTACCTACCATTCTGAAGAGACACAGTAATCTAAAACGTGTGTATAATACTGAGAGTACTAAACATCCCTGTAGCACGTGTGTAGAAAGGAACCCACTAAAGTGTCCAAAGCTTCACTCATTAATTTCCCCCTTTTTACTTACTGTTATTGATTTTATTAACTATTTTTATTTTTTCTTTGTGATAAATTTTAGTCACTTTCATGCTTAACTTCATTATATCATCAACAATTCTATCTCTCTTTTCATCCATGTATCCCTAATGTTGACCTTTTTTGTTTGAGTGGGAATTTGTTCACAGGAGCCATGAGCTCACATCTGTGGCTCCAACACTTTAGATTTCAAATGTTATCATCTCCTAAGTATTAGTGCCAAACGAATGTGCACATCCACCTTTGGCAATATACACAGGTTTGCATGCTCTTTCCATGATCATTCATCCCATAATGAACTTAGAATATCCTCCAAATCCTGTAACAGCAAAGCAGAGTGACAAACAGTATGTGGGAGAGTGGAGATCAGAGTGTCGGCAAGATGTCTGAAGCTCAAATGTTTCTGTCTCTATTTATCTATCTATTTACTTATTTATTTATTTATTTGAATTTTCTAGCACTATTTTCTTTGAGCTGATATTATGAAGAATATTAATGGATAAATGGAAAATTAATACTCTTTTCTTTTAATCAGTAAATCTATAATATGTAAACAGTATTTTATTCTAAAAGTTATATTAAGATATCAGCCTCCAAATTGTATTAGAATCCTTTGAGAGGAACTGCTTACAGAACCATATTAAACATAATTACATACTTTTATCGTACAAGTAATCATGTATAACCACAATTATGTTCTATAGTAAATAATTAGTCAATGTTTACTGGCAGTTGGATAAATTACTCACTCAGGAATCTAAGAAGCTAGATGATATAATCTTAATAGTCTAAGATACTGTATCTTATTTGGATTGAATATATATATATATATATATATATATATATATATATATATAAAACACAAACACACACACACACACATATATATATATATATATATATATATATATATATATATATATATATATTTCAATGTAGTACATTGTTATAAAGTCAAATTCACCTATATTAGTCTACTCTTATTTGGCATAGGAGTGGAAGTTATCATGCTAAAATATTAATCAAGTACGACTCTCTTTTCAATGCCTTGACTTCTTTATACACCAAATATATTTAAAAATTCCTACCCTGTTTTTCAGAGCCTTCAAAGCCCAGTCTTTGTTTCTCCACTTTCATATCCTGCCACATTTCTGTGACATTTAATTTTTTTCTTTTTTCAATCACATTATCTGATGCAATACATTCATATTAGTGTCTAACTGGCTTTTTCAAATGTTTCTTCTGAATAATGCACTAAAACCTTCTCTACTTGTTATTGACTCTTTCATAGTAACAACTGCTGATCATAAAATAGACACCCATTATTTTCTCACATTTGAATGATCTGGTCTTTTTAAATGGTGTTTTCATAAATGAAATGCACTTTATATTGAATTTATTGTATGCATTTTGAATAAATTATGTCAGAAAAAATAAATTGTACTTCATGTTGACTACTATTCTTTAATTTGTGCTCGGAGTCGTATATGACATATATAAATTACTTTGCTTAATCTAATGTTAGAAACGTTCAATAGTGTTGCCACAAAGAAAAAGAGAACATTTTACAAATTATGTGTTTTAAAAAAAAAAATCCAGTTTTTTTTTTAATGACCCCTCCCAAGAGAAATCATGAAACAAACTGGTATATGCCCATAAACCTGGCTCAACATCTCAATTTTATTCATAAAATTAAAAAAAAAAAAAATCACTATTTATGTGGAAATGTATGCATATGTTATGGTACTTTAAAATAGTCATATTTTGTATTCTTGCACACCAAACACAAATGGTGAATAGGCTGGTAACTGGTAAATATAGTCAAATTATTTCAAAGGTATTTTTAATATTTTCTATATTTTTCAAGAGACTGTGTTAACTGTAGGATTATTTAGGGTTTAATTATTTCAAAATCTGCTTTATTTAAGGTGCTTAAAGCCTTCAACCTTCCTTCTAGCCCACTGACCCGAGGTAGGGGGAAAAGAACAGTGTGTTGTGGACCTGTTTAGATGTAGCTCCTTGAGGTAATTCCACTCTTTAGAAAAGAACAGTGTGTTGTGGACCTGTTTAGATGTAACTCCTTGAGGTAATTCCACTCTTTAGAAAAGAACAGTGTGTTGTGGACCTGTTTACATGTAGCTCCTTTAGGTACTTCTACTCTTCATTGTCAGCATACAAGAAGTCCAGTTCAATACCAAACACCAAACAGATGCTCAATCCATTAAAACATCAAGGCTCCACCCAGTCAGGATGACTAAGCCAAAGCAGACAGGATCAGCAAGAATACCTACCACAGGAGGTTCTTCAGCAAGTTTCACAGCAAGTGAACACCAGAGAAGCAGGGAGACAAGGAAAGACCAGAGCAAAGAAAGGAAACATTACAAAGTAGCAGGGAAAGAATGGTATCCCTCTGTGTTTGGCATTCCATTTAGATCCTTTGTAAACATTACAGGCCCTCTCAGGTGTTTGTTTTCAGCAAAACAATGCATATCCTCTCACAATAGAGCTTCCAGGAAAACATGGAGATATAGCTGAGTTGAAAAAAAAAAAAAAAACGAAAAACAAACAAACAAAAAAAAAACAGAAATTTCCACCTCAGTTAACTTTATTCTATTTTGACTAAGTTGAAATAGATAATACGACTACTGATTCTTTCTTTTCCAAAATTAGTATTCTAATGTTTTTAAATGTTAAAAATATATGAAGATCTAAGACAAATATGCAATTTCTATCTCATTTGAGTAAAATTGAAATAATTCAATTTGTTTAATTATTAATTAAGTGATTTGAGAAATCTCAGGAATTTTTGAAATAAATATTTAGTACTCTGATATTTTTGTTAGTCAAGAAACAAAAAGAAACAGAAGAGCATAATAACTGTCTAATTAAAAGAATATAGTTTTATTCAAATCACATAGATAATAACAAAGTAACCAAGAACTCAAATTACTTGATACTTTTGAAATACTTTTTAATGAAATAATATCTACTTGTGACACCGTTTCTTTTCTTGTATTTCATTCACAGACCACATGAAGTTCAAGAAGAAGGAAGACCAAAGTGTGGATGCTTCTGTCCTTCACAGAAGGGGAAATACTTACAGGAGCAAATACAGAGAAAAAGTGTAGAGAAAGGAAAGGGCATTCAGAGACTACCCCACCTCAGGATTCATCCCATATACAATCACAAAAGGCAAACACTATTGTGGATGCCAAGAAGTGCTTGCTGAGAGGAGACTGATATATCTGTCTCCTGAGAGGCTCTGCCAGAACCTGACAAATACAGAGGTAGAAACTCAAAGCCAACCATTGGACTAAGCACTGTGGAGTTAGAGAATGAACTGAAGGAGCTGAAGGAGTTAGCAACCACATAGGAAGAACAACAGTATCAACCAACCAGATCCCAAAGAGCTCTCAGAGACAAAACAACCAACCAAAGAGTACTCATGGAGGGACCCAAGGCTGCAGCCACATATGTAGCAAAGGATGGCCTAGTTGGACATCAATGGGAGGAGATACATTTGGTCCTGTGAAAGCTCTCCATGCCCCAGAGTAGGGGAATGCAAGGGAAGGGAGGAGGCAGGAGTGGGTGGGTGGTTGGGGGGGGGGGGAAGCACTCATAGAAGTAGTGTTCTATGTAGAAGATGGAGGATGAGATATGGAATTTCCTGGGGTTGGGGGAGGGTGTACAGGGAAAGGGGATAACATTTGAAATGTAAATTTTAAAATATCCAATTAAAAATTAAAAGAAAAAATAATTATTTCTCTTCTAACATTTTCTTCCTTGCTTTTTTATTGACTGTCTATTAACTTTGTATTCATGATATAAACTGACTTATATCCTTCAGTTTTGGGAAAATCTAGAGCCTCTTGGGATTTTGGATGTTTGGTTGAAGAAAATTTCAAGTGATAACAGGTAACATTTTAATCTTTGTTTATTTTTTCTTCTTACAATAAAATTTAAGAGGGCACATATAAATTAAGAAAGAAATGAGATGCAATCAAATGAAATGCAAAACTTTTGGTGTACTTTTTTGAATGACATATATTGCAATGAAATCCATTGGAAAAATAGATTTATTTTCAACATATTATGCTCTAAAAAGAAATTAAATACAGAGCTGAAAACTCAAGTGCTTAAAGTGTGTGACTTTCAGCCCCTTCAAGAATCTCAGAAAAAGGGTAGAAGAGAGATTCTCATATCTAGAAATGAGATAGACAATCTGTACTGGCTTAAGCCATCTACCACAGATCGAAACCCATAAAGTTTTAGAGAAATGGATTCTATGGCATTTACAATGAAGAGTATGGAATCTTTTAGCTGGAAATTGATTTTAAAAATCTGAACATACACACACACACACACACACACACACACACACACACACACACTGTATTTTCTATGAAAAATAAATGACAACTCTGTATTGAGATATGTGAGTTTTGAAGCATATGACTAAGCTCCAAGGTTTATTCCAGGCCTGGAAAATAATGTGAGAATATTTGAGTGTTGTCTTTGTTTTAAAGATTTGTAATTTTATTTCAGTTGGAGTATAAGAACATAGAAAATATGGATAAACTTCTATTTTTTCGATGATTGGAGGTGGTGTGCATTCCTGTGTTATCACAGTGAAGCTAGAGAAAGAAGTCAAGTATCATTTTTACCAACACATGCATGCACACACATGCACAAACGGACTCACATTCACAAACACACACACAACTAGATTTATAGTTGTTCCACAATCACACTTGTCAATTATGGAGATTTTATTATTTAGACTTGGTTTCTAACTTCAACCCTAGATGCCCCAGTGTAGGGGGATCAAGGGAGGTAGGAGTGTGTGGGTGGGTGGAGGAGCACCCTCATAGAAGCAGGGGAAGGGAGGATGTGATAGGCTGTTTCAGGGAGGGAGGGAAAGCAGGAAAGGGGATCACATTTGAAATGTAAATAAGGAAAATACTCAATAAAAATAAAAAGGAAAAAGAAACAACTATTTTTATCACTAAAAAAGGACAGGTCTGTATAGAGAACAAATGATGGAAAAACACACACACACACATACACATACACACACACACATATGCACACACTCACACATGCACACACACATGCACGCACACACACACACACACACACACACACACACACACACACACACACACACACTTGTCTAAGACTAGCTTTGACATCCAAGTGGTGAACTGAGGCGGCCAGTCAGTGTGGGTCAGTGCTGTGAACAGCTAACAGAAGTAGGTCCAGATACCAATGGGGCTGCTGCCTACTGCAGGCAGGAATTAGAGGAGAGAAAGGGGTAAATCAAACTCTCACATTCACAAAAAGGTTGAAGCAAAGACAAGCTCCACACAATTATTTCTTCTCTTAACCCCTTTTACACCCCGTAAGGCAACCATTTTTTTTTTTTCTCTTAGGAAGAAAATTGCCTCATAGCCAGCAAGTTACATATTTTCCAGAGATAATCACCACAAAAACATATTCTTTAAAAAGGGGGATAAAATAATTACACAGAAGTAAATTACAACAGAATATTGATTCCGTACTTCTTATATGAAACCTTTATCTAACTAAATAATTCTCTTCTATCTCTCTTTCCAAAACTCAATGTGAACTCAAAGAAGTATTTTTTTTTTAACTCATTGACTAACAAAGTTTAAGCAGGCCAAGTCTATAGTAGCAAGTTTCTTGCTATGCTTCGTTGACAAGCACCTGTACTTACTAAGGAGTAGGTAATCTATCTTACAACTTATTTTGGAAGATCTGATCAGCTAGGTGGCTAATCACTATTCTCTGTTCTTATATTTATAATACAAGTATTTGCTTTTTATTATAGCCTTATTCTTTCCCAATCCACACTAAAAACCTGTCATGTTACCTCATCTCAAATCACAAGATAAAGGAATTCAGTTTCAACCTAGAGTGATGAACCTTTCTGTGATCATGGACTTGTACCAAAACTATTCTCCTTGCCTCTACAATTATGTGATTGCTATGCAGAAATGCGCACTGGATACTTTCCCTAACTCAAGCAGCCTTTGCCACTCTGAAAGGAAGGGGCACACTTGATTACTGATTCTAACATAAAGATTCTGTCAACTATCTTAATTTTCTAACTTCATATTTTCTATCAAATAACCTAATTTCCACAAATTATTTAAATCAAGCTAACTTCCTAAAACTACTTAAATTAAGTCAGAAATTCCAGAAAATTGCTAATTCATCTACCCAGCCTTATCTCAATAACTTTCTTCATCATGTTGATCTGCAAGAAACTTTTCCAACAGAGTGAGCTATCACCCAGGAAGTAATCACACCAAGTTATAGGCACTAAGGGCCCCTTGGTATCAGTTTACACCAAGCTAAATGTTTGAGGAGTATGGCAAAGACCCACAGGAGAAAGCATATCAGTTGCAAGAAGCAATCCTGGGATTAAGTCTCTGGGGTGGTGCCACACTAGAGCTCACCCATCTCAGCTAACTACGATGGTGGGCTATCTCCAGGGAGTTCACTAAGACAATGTAGCTTTCCCTTCATGGTGTCTGACACAGACAGGCATACACACACACACACACACACACACACACACACACAGAAAAATAGACAAAGACACAGACAGAGATAGCAAGAAAAAGAGAAAGAGAGAGACAGATAAAGATAGATACATGATAAACAGGGGAGAGAGAGAGAGACAAAGAAAAAGAGAGAGGGGGGAGATGGAGAGAGAGATGTCGGGCAATGAAAGAGAATGTTATCAAATTCAAGGAAATACTTATAATTCAGAATTATCCCTCTTATCCTTCTATTTATTAGTGCCTAAGACTACAAAAATACATGAAAAGAAATCATTATCAAAACAAACACTATTTCATTCACGCTATTTAATGTCTTGATTAGAATGTCTTTCCTTTTTTGAGTCTATGTAAAATCTCAAATATAAAAGAATAATTATTTTCTGTCAGCAATATTATTCAATATAAGTACATTTCTTCAATATGCTTTTAAAATATTTTACTAGGAAATATTTTATAGTTGCATATTTGCTAAAATATATATAAAGGCATTAATATTCCATATATTATACTATGCATGAACAAGTACATTCAGAATCTTATGCATACTATATTCTGTCTATATCTACACAACTCAGCACTGGTAGTTTGCTTGTGACACCTAACTTTGTAAACATAAAAACCTGGGGTACCTTTATGGATATCTGAAATTTTCAAGAGTCAACATGAAGGATCATGTAGTTTTCCTGAATGTCTTGCACATAGCTACATTTTACAGACAATTCTGCAATACTTAGCTTTTTTTTTTCTTTGTATTACTTCATTTTCATTTCTGAGTATAAAAAATGTAGAAGACTTTTATTCATCTGGCAAAAAATGTAGTACAGGAAAAACAGGATGTACATAAATCAGGAAGAGATGTAGGAAGTTACAAATACGGCATTTATATAATGAAGAAGCAACTAGATTCAACTTATCAGCATATTCTATGAAGACGTATGTGTACTATATTTAATCACAAGCTCATAGACAGTCATTTGAAAGTGGGTAAAGGAAAATACAGAGAAACAGTGGGCATTTAATGCACATCTTGACTGGCAAAATAAAGGAGTTTAAAATTTTGAGTAAATAAATTTGTTCCTACTGAAACAGATTTACTAATATCAGATAAAATATATAATATGATAGTTTACTCTGGTTTTTAAATGTTTCATGAATTACAGTTTGATCATATTCATGACCCATTCCAAACTATGTCCATGTCCGTTCCAAACAAGATCCAAAATTTTTCCCTACTGGTACAATTTTATATCTTATTCTTTCTTTTTCATCCTGTGAAAATTTTGATGACTAAATACTTTTGAGTGTAGCCACTCACTAAATTGTGATCAACTTACTGGATGTCACACCCTTAAAAAATAGACTCTCCTCCATGAATTAGTCAACTGGTAATTGCTATAATGTTACAAGTCAATATGCTTTAAAAGCTGAGTTGTGCATATTCCACAACTCAAGAAGATGACATCTTTAGCAAAAAGGTATAATTGTCAAGTTCTCAAGGATAGCCAAAAGGATTGGAAATACCCTGTAATATTTGGGAGTGTGTGGGAGCTCACTAACCAACCTCTCCCAGAAAGGTAATCCCTTCCTGGTAGAGGGCTTTTTATTTCTTAGTCCATGTTATGTGGTTGGCTGAATAACTTAGTCTGATAAATCATCTACTTAGATGAAAAATTTTTTTTCAGAGAAATTCAAAGTGTATCTCTATCACTTACAGATTACCTGTTTCTGCATAGTTTGAAAAAAATAAAAAGTTTTTACATCTCTACTTGGGAATATAATAATATTCAATTGTATAATAAAATCTTGGAAATATTATATTGAAACAAGTATTCAAATATATTGGTTGGTTATTATTTACAATGTATAAATAAAGATAAATGTTAACTGGACTTTTACACAAACTTTGCAAGCAGAAGAAATAGCATGCTGTCAGGAGATAGCTTAATTGAAAGTAGAGAAGGAACAATGTCTATAAACTCTGAGAAGCAAGTTTTCTTACTGGTTGGCTATAACATTTTATTCCCAGGAGATAATCAAGCGCCACGTATAAGTTGAAACTACATTGGGTACTTGACAAAGCACTTAAGGAAAACTCAATGAAGTAGAAAACAACAAGTAGACAATTTCATGGGAAGCTAAGCAAACACCTGGTCCTAAAAGCATTTGATGGGAATATCCAGCACTGCCTCCAGTGAATCCATGTCTCAAGTGGGAAAACGTGTTGCCTATTGGAATATTTCATAAAGAATCAACACTTTTTCTTGAATAAATATAAATTCCAATAACTTATGGCAAAACAAAAATTATAAAGTGAAGCTATATATGTAAAGTACATGTACACACACAAACATACACACACATGTACACACACACACACACACACACACACACACACACACACGTGTATGTGTGTGCACATATGATGACTGCCTACCTTCCTTGAAAGAAAACCCTACCTTCTTAAAATATTTTGCACATATTCAACAAAATATTCCTGAAACATTTTTTAAATAAGTTTTTTCTAATCAGAAATATTAGTCAATATATACTTCCTATGGTTAACATGAATTTCATACTGGTTTCATTAAAGATGTATTTCTTGTATTATATGTATATATGTGGCTTTCCTGTGTCTTAGTCACAGTTCTATTGCTGTGAAGAGACAACATGAGAATGACAATTTTTTGTTTGTTTGTTTTTTGTATTTATTTATTTATTTATTTATTTATTTATTTATTTTCTTTTTTGAGACAGGGTTTCTCTATATAGTCCTGGCTGTTCTAGAACTCACTCTGTAGACCAGGCTGGCCTCAAACTCAGAAATCAGCCTTCTTCTGCCACCCAAGTGCTGGGATTAAAGATGTACACCACCACTGCCCGGTGAGAAAGATAATTTTTAGGAAGGAAAACATTTAAATGGGCAGGTGATTAGAGATTCATTACCATCATGGTACATAGTAGCATGTAAACATGTAAACAAGCACTACTAGAGCTAAGTGCTACATTCTGCTCTATAGACACACAGAGAGAAACAGAGAAAGAAGAGGAGGAGGAGGAAGAAGAGGAGGAGGAGGAGGAGGAGGAGGAGGAGGAGGA
>LR750013.1:987918-1120515 GCA_902729485.2 Mus minutoides
AGCATTCAAATATACAACCTTATGTAGGTTGTTTTATTTGAACCAGCATAGCCTGTATGTATGTGAGTGCACTGTGTGCATGCCAGGAGCCTATGGAAGAAAGAAGAGGGCACTGGATGCCCTGGAACTGAAGTGATGGACAGCAGCTGTAATCTATCCTACTGATGCTGGAAACTGAAGTTGGGTCATAAGTAAGAGCAGCAAATTCTCTTAAATGCTGAGCTGTCATTACTTCCAAATAGGTTTGTTGTTTGCTTGGTTGTTTTTGTTTTAATTTTTGTTTATTTTTTAACTTTTGTTTATTTCTGTTTTGATGACTATGGATAAAACATGTATTCTGAAGCTAAACATTTTTTTTTTTACTTATATTTATCTACAAATTAAATTTGTTTTCATATAGGGCCAGAATTATCACTAGAATGACTCATGGTACTTGGTATAAAACTCAACTCAGTATCAGCAAAGCAAACCTATTTTTGTTTCTTTTCATAAAAGAAAGTACATCAGATTTTTGTGAACTCATTAGCTATGTATCTACTCAACCATGCCAAAGGCCACATACATCATGAATTCTGACAGGGAACTGGTGGTCTAAAAAGATGATGTCATATACACACTGCAACAATATAAGAAGTAATTGCCTGCTGTAAAAAACGACTAAGGATTGAACCAAATCCATCTTTCCACACAAAAGAAATATAATGTTTAATTAGTACATGGAAAAAATGCTCCATGTGAATAGTGACTGAGAAAATGAAAATCAAACCTCATTTTTAAAATATGTTGTAACATGTTGACAGTACAAATGTATGTATGTGTGTAAGTTTGATGATATCATTCTTGTTTTGTTTTTAAAAACTATTAGTCAATACTTTACTTCCAATTAGTTGAACAATGCTACTTTCTCATATTCCAGATTTTCTGGAGTTTGAAATATATAAAGATATTATTTCCCAGACTTTCCTTTCAACCCAAATTGAAATCTATTTTACTCTATGATTTATAAGAGATGGGTGGAATTATGATGTCATAGTGTTTTGAAACAATTTCTCAGCTTCTACTTTCCTCATTCTGAAAATTTTTAAACCATACCTTACATTTTACTCACAAAAGAAAACATTCAATAATAATATATATCACTCAAAAACTTCTTAACAGCATTTTATAACTAAACAATGTCATAAGTAACACAAAGAACCATCCATGTAAGAACATTTTGTAATATTTTGAAGGACTAAGATCTAACCAGACTAATCTTGAAGCTAAACAATGAAAGTTAAATTAGAGCAACTTCAATTCAGTTAAAAATGGAAGAGTCATTTTCTATGCACTGTGTGTGAAGAGGAAGGCAGATGATTTAATTATGAGTCTGAACTTCTTTAGCTTGACATTTATCTCCTTGGTGCATAATGTTTTAAAGCAGTAACCCATGCAATATAATGCAAGGTTGCTAAACTACATAAACTCACATACACACAAGATACCCACTAAGAGCAGAATTCAATTATGGATAAATTACCACAAGAGTTTTGCCATGGAGAAATCCTATTATCCTTACACTAAATATGCAAATAATGTAATACACTCTTTGAAAGATGAAAGAATAAAGGCTTCTCGACAAAATGTCTGTCACAAAATGTCACGCATTTCCATATTCTTATCAAACTGTCATGAGCTCATTATCAAAAGTAATAATACTATTCATTTTCATAGCTGGTAATCATCACTACATAGAAAGTTAAATTAAGACAAAAGGCTAAGGTCATGGCTGTGACCTTGATTGGTATCACTCATTGTTTTCACCCTGCATATTTTTTTTAGAAATGATGTTTATAATATGTAATATTTGAGATAAAATATGTTTTGTGATGTAAGGAGAATTCTGTTTGAAATATATTGAATCATTGTAAAAAATGCATATCTCTATGTAATATTTTACTACATTATACTAAAATAAATGACTTCATAGTCAGAAAATTTAAAACATCATACACTTCTTTTACTAATTGAAAAATGTATTATGCATTATGTTTTTTTAGAATAAAATTTACTCTTCATAAAATGAATATTTGATTAGATTCTTTATAAATATTGGTAGTAGAGAAACTTTTATATATCCTAGAATGTATATATGCCTGTCTGGGTGCACATAAGAAGCTAAAATATTATTTCAGAAAAATCATCATTCATTTACTTTAACTCTTCTGTGATATCCTGTGTGTTTTTTACTGTCTTGTTTTCTCCTTTGTTGGACACAAGTTTTTTTTTGATGATGTGCTATTATTTAATATTTCAAAAAAATCATATTAGGGAAAGCTTCAGAAAACCGATTTTTGAAAATTGAATTCACTGTAACTTATAGAACTAGAGAAAACTGCTCAAGTGAAAACACATTTATCCCCATTTGTCATGCCGATGAAATGATGTGCTTTGGTATTGACAATAGTAGTAATTCTGTCTATTAAATAATTTATTGCTATGTGTATGGTAGCAGTCTAATAATTATCGGTGCCATCTTATTACTAAATTGCCACAAACTCAATATACCACATTAAAATTTACATATATAATAATTAGCATTACATACTTGTATTAATCACAAATAACTCTACTTAAATTACATCATGAGACATATTTAAGATGAATCAAAAATCATCAGGATTAGAGTTTAAAGAAAATAAAATGTAATTGCTTATTTTATAGCATTTAAAACTCATTGCTGCACTTGTTAAATAGTATAAAACAAATGTCACACACAGCATTATACATGGATGGATTTTGTTTACACATAGCAATTTAGTTAGGAGCATTATCAGTTTAGGTGTGATATGATACACTTAATCACTAGTGCTCTGTAGTACAACTTGAGGTCAGGGATGGTGATCTTTCCATCCTTTCTTTTATTGTTAAGAATCCTGTTGGGTAGGGGAGGGGAACTGAGGCCCTGGGGGGGGGTGGAGGCAGGAAACCCCAGGAGATGAGAGGTTGGCAGAGGTGGGATGGGGAGGGACCCTCCAGGGCGCACCAGGAACCTGGGGGGTGGGAGACTCTTAGGACTCAAAGGGAGGGGCTTTGGATGGGGTGCCCAACAGTGAGGAGAAGAAACTTAGAGAGCTCACCTCCAGCAGAAGATGGGGCATCATATGAGGGAGAGGGGGGCCATCCCACAGAGACAACACTGGTCCATAATTGTTCCTGTCTGAAAGAGTTGCAGGGATGGAGATGGAAAGAAGACTGAGGAAAAGAAGGTGCAGAAACAGACCCAAAGTGGAATCCAGCTCAAGGGGAGGTCCCAGGGCCTGACACTATTACTGAGGCTATAGAGCACCTATGAAAAGGGACCTAGCATGACTGCACTATGGAGAACCCAGCCGGCAGCTAAACAAATCAGATGCAGATGTTTGTGCCCAGTCAATGGACAGAAGCAGCTGACCCCTATTGTTGAATTAGGGAAGGATGGAAGCAGCTGAGAAGAAGGGAGCTCCTGTGTGAGGACCAGTAGTGTCAATTAATATGAACCCCTGAGATCGCTCAAACACTGGACCACCAAACAGGCAGCATACAGCAGCTGATATGAGGCCCCCAACACACACACATACAGTAGAGGACTGTCAGCTCTGTGTTCATTCAGAGATGATGAACACATCAGGAAGACTAGAGTATAGAGGTCAGGGGTGTGGGGAATGGGAACACTGAGGTGGAGACAGAGGTGGGAGTGGGGCTGCAAGAGGTATGGAATGTGGAGGAAGAATTGTTTTCTCTATTCTTGTTTTTTTTTGCCTTTCCAGGAGAATTTGAGAATTACTCTTCCCATGTCTTTGAAGAATTGTGCTAGGATTTTGATTGGGATTGCATTGAATCTATAGATAGACTTTGGTATGATGGCTATTTTTACTATGTTAATTCTGCCAATCCATGAGCATGAGAGATCTCTCCATTTTCTGAGATCTTCAGTTTCTTTCTAGGGAGACTTGTAGTTATTGTCATATAGGTTTTCACGTATTTGGCTAGAGTTACTCTAAGATATTTTATATTATTTTTGGCTTCTGTGAAGGCAGTTGTTTCCCTAATTTGGTTCTCAGCCTGTAACTCATTTGTATAAAGGAAGGCTGCTGATTTATTTGAGTTAATTTTATATCCGGACACTTTGCTGAAGTTGTTTATCAGTTGTAGAAGTTCTCTGGTAGAATTTTTGGGTCACTTATGAATACTATCATATCATCTGCAAATAGTGATACCTTTATTCCTTCTTTGCCAATTTGTATCTCCTTTATCTCTTTTTGTTGTCTTATTGTTCTAGCTAACACTTGGAGTCCTATATTGAATAGACAGAGAATGGGCATCCTGATCTTGTTCCCGACTTCAGTGGGGTTGCTTCAAATATATCTCCATTTAATATTGGCTGTTGGTTTGAAGTAAATTGCTTTTATTATGTTTAGGTATGGGCCTTGAATTCCTTTTAATTCCAGATCACTGATAATTTTGTTGTACTTTCAACTGTTACTTTCATTGAAAATTATATCGGGTATTAGGTGGGGGAAAAGGATTGAAATCCTAAGGGCCAGCAGAAAGAAGAAAAACATGCAACCTCGAGGATAGGAGGTTGGGGGTACCCTCCAAAATGTACCAGAGACGTGGGAGTTGAAAGATACCCAGTACTCAATGAGAGGGACCTTAGATGAAATGTCCTACATCGGGGAGAGGGAACTTGTAGAGCCCACATCCAGCAGAAAGACAGGACATCAAGCTAGGGATGGGGTTGCCATTCCACAGTCAAAACTCTGACCTATAATTGTTCCTGTTTGAAAGAACTACAGGGATGGAAATGGAGAGGAGCCTGAGGAAAAGAAGGTCAAGAGACAGGCCCAAAATGGGATCCAGCTCAGTGTCCCAAGGCCAGACTATTACTGCTGCTGTGGAATGCTCAAAAGGGACATAGCATGACTGCCCTCCTAAAGACCCAACAAACAGATGAAAGAGTCAGATACAGATATTTGCACCCAAACAATGGACAGAAGCAGCTGACCTCTGTTGGTTAATTAAGGAAATGCTGACAGAAGCTGAGGAGAAGGCGACCCGGTAGGAGGATCAGCAGTCTCAATTAATCTGGACACCTGAGATCTCTCAAACACTGCACCACCAAACAAGCAATATATACCAACTGATATGAGGCTTCCAAAACACATACAGTAGAGGACTTCCTGCTCTGTGTTCATTCAGAGATGATGCACCTGTACTGGCTAGCTTTTGTGTCAACTTGACACAGCTGGGTTATCACAGAGAAAGGCACTTCAGTTGGGGAAATGCCTCCATGAGATCTAGCTGTGAGGCATTTTCTCAATTAGTGATCAAGGGCCCCTTGTGGGTGGGACCCTCTCTGGGCTGGCAGTCTTGGGTTCTATAAGAGAGCAGGCTGAGCAAGCCAGGGGAAGCAAGCCAGTAAACAACATCCCTCCATGGCCTCTGCATCAGCTCCTGCTCCCTGACCTGCTTGAGTTCCAGTCCTGTCTTCTTTGGTGATGAACAGCAGTATGGAAGTGTAAGCCAAATAAACCCTTTCCTCCCCAACTTGCTTCTTGGTCATGATGTTTGTGCAGGAATAGAAACCCTGACTAAGACAGCACCTAACTCTCAAGAGACTGGAGGCCCCAGGGAGATAAAAGGTCAGGTGGGGTAGGGGGTAAGAACATCCTTGGGGAGACAAGGGAGTGGGGAGGAGTTTTGGGATGTTGAACAGTCGAATGGTGGATGTGGTGGGGCGCAGGGATAAAATAGAGAATGTAAAAAATAAATAAATACATTTTGAAAAAAAAATCAAGTTGCTGTTTTCCTCTTAATTTTCTTCTGCAGTAGAGTGGTTGACAGAATTCATTTGGTTCTTGTAGAATTGATGATCATGGTTTCTCTTTTGGTTGTTTCCTTTTTAATCTGTTCTTCAGTGCTAAAGTTTTCCCACTTGCTTAGGGCATCCATGTTACCACTCCAGAAGGATATTTTGCCTACATTCTTTCATGATTCATATATGAAACTGCTTATTTGGTTTGTGGCTCAGATACTGTGATCTCAGCCAAGTCATCATGACTTTGACTGCAACTACAAAACCTCCCTTATCATGTCACATTTCATATGCCAGTGTATGTCCAGGTCTCATTGACTAAAGAGTAGTGGAGTTACTTCTTAGGATGTTGGTATTTTGTAGCAATTTCAGAGTCATCTAAACTATGTACCTGCATAAATATTAACAGAAAATTATAAGAATGATAATGAATTTAAAAACATCAAAGTACATATAAATAGCATCAAAATCTAGAAACTATACAGAAAAAATATAAATATGTTATCTTTGCTGAATCCTAACGATTTAATTATTATTTAGGATTATTGAGACAACACAAAGTTTAAGGATCTCTTTGTACAATTTAACAATTGAATGAATATACAATGGGTAATTTTTTTATTGAGAAATATTTGCTATGAAAATTCAGAAGGACACTGGGCAGTGGTGACACATGCCTTGATCCCAGCACTTTGGAGATAGAAACAGGTGGATTTCTGAGTTCAAGGCCAGCCTGGTCTACAGAGAGAGTTCCAGAACAGCCAGGGCTATACAGAGAAACCCGGAAACCCTTTCTTGAGGAAAAAAAAAAAAAAAAAAAAAAAAAAAAAAAAAAAAAAAAAAAAAAAAAAAAAAAAAAAAAAAAAAAAAAAAAAAAAAAAAAAAAAAAAAAAAAAAAAAAAAAAAAAAAAAAAAAAAAAACAGAACAAAACAAAAATTCAGAAGGAACATTAAAGAGTTGCCCTTTTGGAAAATTTAATGGATGAGTATACCTACGCTAGTACTATGAATCATCTTTAGCCTAGCAGATAAAATATTACTTCATTAATTGTCAATGAATAGGATGGAATCATCTAGAGCACAGATCCACACTAATGTATTTAAAGTCAGGATGACCAGAGACTGCCTGCCGCCTGTATAATGGAATAGGAAGTTTAAAAGTCATTTTACATGTGCATCTCCCCAATAACCAGATCTGATTATAGCATACATAACCTTGGGGACAAACATCTATTTTGCAGAAGTAAGAACACAGAAGCAGGAAAGGGGTCTGGTACATTTCACAATGTGGCCTGAAAAGAAACATAGGGTTTTATAACATAGGACAGTTTAAAACGCAGCCACCAAAAACAACAGGTTCACCATCAACATCTGTCCTGAGGAAAAATGACACTCTAATAAAGATACAAATGAGGGAACAATATAAATTTGCTTCAAAAAACAGTAGATGGATATATATCACATTAAAAATATTTACTGATAAGCTCTGAACCTGAGTTAATATTTACTTTCAGATGTTATTTTTATTCTATTTATATATACGTGTATGTGCTCCCATGTCTTTAAGCTGTCTGTTGGTGTCCAGGACAGGTAAACTTAGATTGCTGGAGATGGGGTTACCAGAAATTGTGAGCTGTTTTTGGTTTTTAAGCATGGCCCTTTGGAAAAGCAAGGGATGCTCAGATCTTCTGAGTCATCCCCTCAGCCTTAGTTTTAAAGCATTAATAGGCACTGTTCTACCTGGTCAAAGTCTACCCATGCTAGAAAAGTAAATATTAGCCTTTTGTTTGCTTCATTTATATCACTGATAATAATTTGCTCATAATTAGATCCACTATCTGATTCCAGTAGTAGTAGTTTAGACTCCTGCCAGTATGTCCAGGTGAGAATTTGAGAGTCAGGAGAGGGTGTGTGAAATTGTCCCCATCAGGCTAATCTAAATTCCTTTCATAGGCTCAATAAGTACACAGACACATCACCCTTATCTATTTGGTCCTGAGGTATAAATTGCCATTTGCAAATCTTTATTTCTGGGGTTTGAAGGATATCGAGAGCATAAAGGATTCTATATTACATTCTCTTCCCACCAACAAATGTTTCCAAAGAACAAATGAACCAGATTTAATGTGGTGTGTAAATTTTCACATTACTTTGAAAGAACAAGGATGGAATTTGTGAGGAGAAGCAGATGATGTGGGATATCTTCTGCTCCAGTATTCAAGTTCAGCATTCATAAAGGGTATTGAAGCTGATAAAAATGCCATATGGTATGGCTGTTTCATCTTTGTAAGCTGCCTTTCCCAATCCTAGGCTCACTCACATTGGTTATATATCTTACCTATATATCTTTTCTATCTCCCATTACGTTCATAATTTTTCCTCTGAAGTAACACAGCTCTGCACTAGTCTAGCTCTGTCCCCACATCCTCCTCCCCTTCCCCTTCCCCTTCCCCTTCCCCTTCTCCTCCCCCTTTCTCTCTCCCCTCTCTCTCTCTCTCTCTCTCTCTCTCTCTCTCTCTCTCTCTCTCTCATCAAAGTCAAAGAAAATGATAGGCTGGTAGCTTAGAACTCCCAAGAACACACAGGCCCAAATTATCACACCAAAGTCTAAAATTACTCTAAAATCCATTCTACACAGAATTAAGAGATTTTTTTAATTGCAGTTAGACTCATGATTGTTATTAAAGTTACATGGGAAATATGTCTAGTTTTTAAATTCAGTGGATAATGACAGCAAAGCATAGTTCAAATAACATAAAGGCATCTGATCATCAACAGAATTTTGGTGAGAAAAGCACATAATTGGTTCTTTTGCTTTCCTATGATTTTGCTTCTTCATTTTCTTATGGAGCCAGAATATATACATTTTCTAAAGATATTATATCTGAAATGTGTTGTTTTCAGTGTCCTTGAGCTTTAACATGGACATTTACAAGCAAGTTGAATTTTTTTTTTCTGTGTACTGAAACTCAATTTTACAAAAATCTCACTATTTTAGTTTTATTTATAAAGGGAATATAAATGATGCAACAGCTGTCCACCCCTACCAGTAATTTATTTCTAGAAAAGCCTCATCATACTGCCCAAGGGAAAAATATCCTCTAAATGTAATTTTACATAAAAAGTTTTCAAAGTACTTTTAATATTTTACCAATATGCTCACTCAGTTCCTAATTATTTTTGGATCCTGCTGAGTAATTTTCTCGGCTTCTTAGTATGGTGATTTGCATTCCTTCTCACATCTGGGATCTTTTTTCTGCCTTTTATTTTGTATTGTTCAGATTGACATAGTCCCTTCAATTTTCCCATCTTAAGGAGACAAGATAAAACTTTTCTTAAAGATGGAAATTTCCTGCATACTTGACAGTTGATTCTAGATGCCTCATTTTACATGCTTAAAATATCATCTGTAAGTTTTGATTCCTTTGTCAGAGAAAGCTCACTCTTCGTTGTGGCTTAGACCTGCAGACCTGTGCCATAAAAGAGCCTGAAGATGCCTACTCAAACATTTCCACTCAGCCTGGAGTAGTGAGGCAGTGTCCACCCACCAAAATATGTAGATTTAGCTATAGTTTTATGCATACCAAGTATAAGATAAATTCCCACCAACTTCTGTACCCTGTAACTTAAAAGCAAGCAAAGTTACTAGAGACTGAACCCTGTTTTATCAACCATATTGCAGAGGATGGCTTAGCATTACTCGCCGTAAATGGCTCTGTGATATCCTTATTCAACTTATGTCTATATTTAAGAGAAAATAAGGTAGAACAGAGGGGAACAATTTATCCATCCTCCGTCTTAGTACATTAATTTATTTCTGTGTGTGTGTGCATGTGTCATGCCACAAGTAGGCAGAGAACTAATTGTGATAGCCATTTTCAACATGTGGGTCTTTGTTATTGAACTCTGGTCATCAAGCTTATAGGCAAATACATATACTTAATGGTGAGGCATATAGCAGGCTTTACAAATACATTTTAATTAATGAAATTGTTTAATTAATTACCAACAACATTGTTCCATGATATTACTCCTTAACTGTCTACTTGCTAAATTAAAATATTTCTTTGTCTTTTTAAACACTTTTATTAGGTCTTCATAATTTTATACACTTTTGTTCACATTCAACTACCCTTCTCCAAATTTTCCAAATTCCTTGCCCCATCCCTGTACATACATCTTTGACTTTTGTGCTTTTTCAAAGAAATAAAAAACAAACCTTCAAGACCAATTTGAACAGGAAAAATATTCTCAGATAAGGGTTCTTCCATTGTATCTTGATGAACATATTAGAAGATACATTCTTAGAAAAAAAAAATTCTCTCTGTACCAAAAACTAAGAAATGTCGGCCTGGCATGGTGGCGCATGTCTTTAATCCCAGCACTTGGGAAGCAAAGGCAGGGGGATTTCTGAGTTCGAGGCCAGCTTGGTCTACAAAGTGAGTTCCAGGACAGCCAGGGCTATACAGAGAAACCCTGTCTCAAAAAACCAAACCAAACCAAACCAAACCAAACCAAACCAAACCAAACAAATAAATGTCAATAGCTTCATTGATTAGGGTGAACTGGAGTGCCCAACTTTTATCTACATGAGGAACTAGGTCTGTGGTTTCCTTACACAGTTTAGAGTCATGAAAACTGCGGTGAGTTCATATGTTCAGGAGTCCTGCTATCTTCATAACTCATTGTACATAATCGACCATAATAAACAAACTTCAATTATATAATCTGTTAAATAGCCAGCGTTTAGTCAAAAATATGCATATTAAGAGTCAGAAAAGTATCTCGACTAAAGAGAAAAGTTACTTAATAGGCAGCATTATTGAAATGATAATTTAATTGTACTGATAAGAAATACAAATTAACTATAGAAGAAAGGGAGGGGAATCATTGGTTAAGAGCCTTTGCTGGGAAGCTGTGTCTGTCAGCAACAATATTGCAACTCAAAGCCATTTATAGCTACACAAAACCCAAATAGGAGCCTAAATTTCTCACTGCCTGATGGTGTGTGGTGATCTCTTGAGAACTGGAAAGCAAATTGTGCCCCAGGAGCTACGGACTTGAACCTGAAAAACTTATGAAACATGCCAACATGCTTCTAAAGGCTGCTAGGGGAGACAACTTCTTTTTTCCCTGAAAAATAGTAAAATTATTTTAAAGAATTTATGGTTCTAGCATTGTATGTGTACAAATGAAAATATCATTTATTAGGTTCTGAGCCAGATTGATCAATTTCATAAATATGTGTGTGTGTGTGTGTGTGTGTGTGTGTGTAAATACTCATATATGTATATGTATATGTATATGTATATGTATATGTATATGTATATGTATATGTATATGTATATATATATACATATGCACGTATATCATCCAATAAGTCCAGATTATTCAAAGTCACGTAGACAGCAAGCTTAAGGCCAGATTTGGCTATATATGAGGAACTATATAGAAGTAACTGGATATATAAAATGTTTAAGGATCAGAAAATTAATATTGATTGAATTGAGATTTATCATTTTCTGTTATGTATGTGAACCTAGTTAGTGTAAACCAGAAGTTTGTCTGTGAAAATATTGTCAGTGAACTATCATTTTCCCCCTTTAGCAATCAACTTCATTATTTTTGTCCTAGTGCTTTCTGGATTTTAATACACAATCATACCATCATTACAAGGAACAATGCCCTTGTATTCATTAATTTAAAAAAAGCTATTGTTTCTAATTAGAACATGAATTGGAAGTGTATTTGCATAGGCACAGTAAAAGTGTGATTAGCCTAATCAAAACTCTTTGATTATGAAAATGCTTCCTTTGTATCGCTCTATGATAATTATTCTTAAACCGTTACATTATATGATATTTTAATTGAAATATTGTTCCAAGCTATCATAATTGTTCCACTTCTTACTAGTATATGTCTGCATTCAATGCTTTCAGGTTTCTGATATTATTGTAAAGTATTCATACCTAAAAACACATGATAATTTTTAGTTGTGTTATAACTCATATTTTCTAGTTATCTCTTGTACGATAGCCAGCAGTAGTAGAATGTGATGTAATAAAACAAACAAACAAATAAACATACAAAATGACTCAGGAAAAATATGAATTTTTGATCTGGGCGTGGTGGCACATGCCATTAATCCCAGCACTCAGGAGGCAGAGGCAGGCAGATATCTAAGTTCAAGGCCAGCTTGGTCTACAAAGTGTGTTCCAGGACAGCCAGGGCTATAGAGAGAAACCCTGTCTTGAAAAACAAAAACAAAAAACAAACAAACAAAAGTGAATTTTGTCTATGTGTTAAGAGAAACAGCATCTAAGCCTTGATATTTCTTATTTGAATCAATAAAGCAAATCCTCATTTTGTAGAGGGTCATAATTATCTGTTTTACAGAGGCTTGAATAGGGGAAAATTAATAATACTTAGTTAAATATTTGTTTGAAATTAATTATCATATTGTACAGAGCTATTCCAAAAATAATTATGTAATATAAAATTATTTTATATATGACAATGTTCACGTAAATCCATTATCCATTTTATTTTATTTTATTTTATTTATTTATTTATTTATTTATTTATTTATTTTTTTGAGAACTGTAAGAATTGTCAAACGGGCACTTGTTCATTCTATAAAAGCCATGAACCTGAGATATTTTGCATTGATTTTACTTTTTGATATTTAGAAATAGGAAAGAATATGTTAATTACTTTTCTGGTGTTATGATAAATATTACAGCTAAAATAAACTTAGTTCATTTGGGCTGCAGTTCCAGAAGCATATGAGTCTATCATGGTGGAGGTATACAATAACAAGCCATGGGCATGGCGTAAAGGACCAAAGTTTTCTCATGTTTAACCGCAGTCAGGAAACAGAGAGATCAAACTAGAAGTGGGATGAAGCTTTTAATATCAAAGTCCAACACCATTGATGTACTTCTTCCAACAATTCTATACCACCTGAACACTCAAAACAAAGACAACAAAAACCAGAACACTACTATTACTACTACTACTACTAGTACTACTACTACTACTACTACTACTACCACCACCACCACTGTGGAACAAGACTTCAAATGCGTGAGATTAGGTTGGGCATTTTTATTCAATCCACAACAAACAGTATGTGTTTATTCCTATGTAATATTAAACATATATTTTCTTGTTTTCACACACTAATTTCCTTTCTGTGGATATCTCATTTATATCTCTCATTTCCTGCATCTGTTCTTGTAAATTTACTTCACCAGAGATCATATTGTTCTCAAGCGTGAGAAAGCATCATTTTCTATAATACTGCTCATTTGATTTCTGTTTTCTTTTTGCCAGGAGAAAGTCAAATGTGACTTCCACTTTATCATCTGCTTGTGATTTTCTGCTTAATTCTTTTTTATAGGTTTGTTACATAGCCTATCATAAATACCATTTCATAGCAATTCTTGCATCAAAGGATCAACATGTGTAGCATACAATCTGAGAGTTAGCATTATAAATACTTCCCTGGTAGGCACATATATGACTATCTTCTGTGACCCATCTACTAGTGAAGAAAGTTTAAAATATGGCCATTCATACCAGTTAACAAAGAGAAAAATATTGAGAATAAAAATCAAACTGTATTGGCTGTACCTGGTATCACTTTATTTGGGAGTTGACTCACATTACTAAAAACATGTAAAACTAAATGTAACTAACAAACATTAAGCACAAAGAAAGACAGCCCGACTTAATATGATGTATTGCTTCATGAGGTAATTGTAACACATAACATTCTAAGAACGATAAATAGAAGTGTTTAAAGGTAACAACATATATTTTAAATTCAATGTAATTCTGATTGATGTGGTGATACTTATCATTATCTGATCATCCATTTATTTACCATATTGAGTGTCTAAAGCAGTATAATTCCTAACTGGATATTTTTTGCAGCAGATTTAGGTCCTTACAGAAATCCACTATTGGTCAAAATGTAGAGAACAATTGTGTTATGCCCAGCTCAAAAAGGTACATCTACAAAACAAAACAAAATAAAACAAAAACAACAAACAAACAAACAAACACACAAACGTAACCTGGCCAAAAACATTTAAATTATTCTGTTGTTTTGCTTTCCTCTCCATTTTTTTATGTATATAGAGCATCTCAACCTGTAGTACAAACTAGTATTGAGCTGAATATGTAGTCCAGATTCCCCTTCCATTTACAACAAACCTACTGTTTACCACTTCTCCGAGTGATATGATTACAAAAATAAGACATAATTCATGGTTCAGAAATCTTCAGATCAGTGAAGAAATTGTATTTAAAGCTGAACAGAATAACATGCAATCATCATAAAAAACTTTTGATCTATTCTTCTGTGATGCAATAGTTTCCAATGAGAAAAAACCAAATCACATAAAAAAAAACAAAAATCTCTTCTACAATTTAGGGATGTTCCTGAATACTCATGATTTTCTGCAGGGTTATAAAAATATTCCACCCTTCCACAGAGGTCCTTACGCTTGGAAAGTAAACAACCCAGTATTTTAGGAAGTTTCTGAAACTGGCCAGCTTCCTACACACAACCCTCCCCACACATATGTAAGTTCTACAGGCTGCAGGAAGATAATACTATACCAGTTAAGCAGCTAGAAGACACATTTCACACAGAACAGTCAGGTTTCATGAAAGAAGGAGAAAACAGACATGTTGTTGGAAAAAAAAGAAAAAACAGTCTCCTACCTTTGAGCTGACATGCAATGAACTACAGGGTTCCAGCTTTCAAGAGTCCTCATCAGTATCAGAAAGGTCTTTTTTGGTGATTCCTCTGCTTTTGAGTCATCCCAACTCTTTTTCAAGTAGTCCTTCACGCACACTGCTGTTGGTGGCTAAATTTAAACCCATTGGTTCAGTGAGTTTGATTTTGATATTATTTTTCTCTATCTGGGTGGGATAAGTAGGCGGATGTGTGTATTTCCTGGCCTCAGAGAAAATTCTATCATACTGCGCCTTCAATGTTTATGAATTTTAAAAACTAAGCAGAGTTGTTAGAATTTCTAAATCCACAATCTCCATGCACCATACTCAATAAATCTTGAGAGTTAGTGAAGCAAACAAATGATGATGAAATTATACATAGAATCTTATATTTAAGTTTAACCAAATAATATGTAACCCCCCACCAAAAACAAAACAAAACAAAACAAAAACAAAACAAAAACAAAAACAAAAGCAGTGATGCTATAAAAGTCTCACACAGCAGTTACATGTTTTTAGGCACACTGAGCATCCACAGACTCACTTTTGGCAAATCTCCTTGAAATTGCATTTGTGAAACAAAGTGACGGCCTCTTAAAAGCCCTGTCACCTTTGACTGATGCATTGTTTATTCATCTATCTCTCTGGCAATGCCACACAACCTAACATATATAAGCTCTGGAAAAAAAAAAAAAAAAAAAAAAAAAAAGTCAATACCAACTAATGCCTCCCAAGTAGGTTTTGGTGTTTTAGTGTTATTTCAGTGAAAAGTATAATTTAGCAAGCAGATTTAGCAAGCAGCAGATAAAACAATTAGTACAAAGATCTTCTGAGAAAGAAGTGGCTGGCACTACACCCGCAGTGAAGTCTAAATTTGTAATTTAGAAAACTGATTTAGTGAGAGGCTGATGCACCAATTAGTCTGATTTTTTTCACATATATGGATATAAAAGCAGCTCACAGAATCAGAAGAGAAGAGGTGGAAGATATTTGCATAAAATGGCATGTCAATTTCACCAAAAAGCAGGTAATATCATTACTACCTTTTAACTCTTTCTTTGGCTCCAATTTTCCCCCCTTATATAATATTGGCATTCTAGGTTCTGGAAAATGTTTAGAGTGGTGACGATGATGACATATTCTATATTTTTCCATATGAGAGCAGGACATTTTCAAAATTAACCAATAGCTCTCATTGGGCCACTACTGAACTGTAGGGGAAAAAAATCTTTTGTGTTCTCCCTACTTTATGTATTTTTCTTTTCTTTTTCTTTTCCCCTTTCAAAAGCTTGTACTATAGAGAAGGAATTACATTTTAACAAAGCATTTGGAAACCAAAGCAAACATTGGGTTTTAACGTGAACTGTGCAGGGCATAATTAATGATGAGGGATCTAATGGAATATTTGGCTAACATTAAAAAGAATGAAAAAAATTAAATGATGTTGAATAGATAGTAGACTTTACTAACAAAATATGCTTTCAATTATATTATCTCCAGGTTTTCCAAAGATAGGATGGCTATATTTCCTATCCTAGTCTCTTCAGTCTAAACCAGGGGCAAGTCTTACATCATCATAGTACACCATAATAGATCAACCGAAATCATATATAATCTTGACTATCAATGTAGACTATTAATAAAGAGTTGACCTTTCATGGAATAGGTCATGGATTTGATCCACACCATTAAAACAAAACTAAAACAAGAAAAACAACATTATAGTTCACCGAGGCAAGAGGACAATTCCAGCTATCTCTTGAAATCTTAGAAATATTCTCAATTAAAAATTATTAGAAGCTGTCAAGAGTCTACAATTACTGTCATAGAATTTTCTTTTCTTGTTGCATCTCAGGAATATTTAGGCTAACTTTGAAATGTAGAACTTTTTCTGTTCATTAGGAGCTAATTATCAGCTGCTCTCACACTGAACATCATACTTAACCACCAATCCTACATAAGAAATGCTGTCTCTCTTTAATGCCACAATTCTCCAGCTATAGGTGTTTCCATGTAGACCTTATTGCAGCGATCCTGAGCAGTCCTCTTCAGTAAGATGGGTTGTTAACTAAACTTACCTATTTACAGGGCTCTTTCCTTTTAACAGCATGAGAAATAGCAGTTTATATTTATATAAGTATAGTATGTAGGATTAATTATTCTTAATGTTTACTGAATATTGCAATTACACAATTAATATATTTTAGGTTGTATTCTATTTCTCAATAGAAATAATAACATATATTAGAAAATTAAGTGACTTTAAACAAAATAAATAATCTCTAAGTGTTTTGGAAATCAATTCATCTCTGTACTTAACATGTTTTCATATGTACATGGTGTTTCAAATTTGATTAGTGATGAGGTTAAATTTAAATTTTTTTCCAACGGAAAATGAAAGATCACTATCTCTAAAATCAGCAACACACTTTATTAAGTGGTAAAAAAAATCATCTCAGACAAAAATCAGTTTAAGATTACACAGATTCTTCACAATCTATATCAAAATCCCAGCACAATTCTTCAAAGACTTGGAAAGAATAATTCTCAAATTCATTTGTAAAAACGGAAAACTCAGACTAGTGAAACCAATTCTTAAAAATAAAAGAGCTTCTGGAGGAATCATCACCCCTGACCTCAAGTTGTACTACAGAGCCATGGTGATAAAAACTGCATAGAATTGGTACAGAGGCAGACAGGTTGATTAATGAAATAGAATTGAAGATCCAGAAATAAAACCACACACTTACAGACACTTGATCTTTGACAAAGAAGCCAAAAATGTACAATGGGGAAAAAAAAAGCAAGCATCTTCAATAAATTCTGCAGGTCTAACTAACTGCCAGTCTGTATGTAGAAAACGAAAATAGATCCACATTTGTCACATTGCACAAAGCTCTAGCCCCAGTGGATCAAGGACCTCAACACAGAACTAGATACACAGAATCTAATAGAAGACAGAGTGGGAAAGAGTCTTAAACTCATTAGCACAGGGTGAAATTCCCTAAACAAAACTCCAATGGTGGAAACTCTAAGATCAAGAATTGACAAAGGGGACCTCATAAAATAAAAAGATTCTGTAAGGCAAAAGACATAGTCAATAGCACAAATTGGCAACATACAGACTGGGAAAAAATTTTTTCACCAACATCACATCCGATAGAAGGCTAATATCCAAAATATATAAAGAACTCAAGAAGCTAACCTCCACAAAACCAAACAACCCAATCAAAAACAGGGTACAGAGCTAAACAGAGAATTCAGAAGAGAGAAATCTTGAATGGCTGAGAAACACTTAAGTAAATGTTCACTGTCTTTAGTGATCAGGGAAATGCAAATCAAAACAAGCCTAAGATTGTACCTTACACCAATCAGAATTGCTAAGATCAAAAACTCAAGGGACATCAAATGTTGGTGAGGATGTGGAGAAACTGGGACAGTCCTCCATTGCTGGTGGGATTGCAAACAGGTGCAAACACTCTGGAAATCAATCTGTAGTATCCTCAGAAGATTGGTAATAAAACAACCTGAAGTCTCAATTATACCAACTCTTAGGTATATACCCATAAGATGTGCCACAAAGGCACATGTTCCACTATGTTCATAACAGGCTTACCTGTGATAGTCAGAAACTATAAATAACCCAGATGTTCCACAACAGAATGGATACAGAGAATGTGGTTCATTTACACAATGGAATACTACTCAGCTATTAAGAACGAGGACATCTCTAATTTTGCAGGCAAATGGATGGAACTAGAAAATATCATTCTGAGTGAGGTAACAGACCCCTCCCCTCCAAAATGCATGGCATGTACTCACTAACAAGTGTATATTAGCCAAAAAATAAAATAAAATAAAAAAATAAAATAATACAGAATACCCAAGTTACAATCCACAGAAGTCAAGAAATTTAAAAGTTGAAGGGCTCAAGTAAAGGTGTCTCAATCCCACTTGGGAGGGAGAAGAAAGCAATCATGAGGGAGGGAGGAATCTTGGTGAGAAAGAGGACATGATCAGGTATTGGGGAAGAAGGGAAACAGGACTGATGCCTAGAGGGCTGGCAGGAAGAATGAAAACAGGCAAACTTAGGAGGGGAGGAGACCTTCTAGAATGTACCAAAGACCTAGGAGATGAGAGAATCTCAGGACTCAAAGGGTGGAACCTTACATGAAATGCCCTACTGTGGGGAGAGGGAATTTGTGTCCACCTCCAGTAGAAAGACAGGGCATAACATGAAGGGATAGGGTTGCTGTCCTACAGTCAAAATCTCTGGCCCAGAATTATTCCTTTCGAAAAGAACTGAAGGGACAAAAATGAAGAAGAGCCTGAGGAAAAGAAGGTCCAGAGACAGGTCCAATGTGGGATCCAGCTCAAGGGGAGGCCCTAAGGCCTATTACTCTATTACTGAGGCTATGGGGTGCTTAGAAACAAGAGACTAGCATGGCTGTCCTGAAAAGTCCCAACAGGCAGCTGAAAGAGTCACAGTCATATGTAGATACTTAACACCTAACCAATGGACAGAAGCTGCTTATCTTTGTGGCTGAAATAGGGAAATGTTGGAAGAAGCTGAGGAGGAGGATGTCCTTGTTGGAAGAGCATTCTCAACTAAATTTGGCCCCTGAGATCTCTTGAACAGGGAACCACAAACCACGCAGCATACCCCTGCTGTTATTAGCCCCCCAACACATATACAGCAGAGGAATGCTGGGTCTGGGACCATTCAGAGAAGATGCATCTAAATCTCAAAAGACTTGAGGACCCAGGGAGTAGGGAGGTCTGGTGGGGTGAGAGTAGTGGGTGAGGAAATCCTCTTGGAGACAGGGGATGTGGGAGGGATATGGGGTGAATAACAGAGGGCAGACTGAGGATGGGAAAATTTTTAAAAATACTGTCATAAAATACTTCATTAATCATGAAAAGACAAACATAAACACAGCTGTCTCAGGACTCAAAGGGTGGAACCTTACAAAGGGTGTCAAGAGAATGAGAATTCCAAAGAAGAGAGATGCAACTATTCAATGCTTTTGAATAAGAGAAGAAATTAAGGGATATAGTCATAAATTATACAGTTAACAAGCTGATTCCCACTGAAACAATTAAAAGGAATGTAAACCTTATCATAGCTTAAACTTTTAAATTTTAAGATTTTTTGATATCCTAATCTATGAAAAACTAAATGCTGATTTAAATCACTCATCCATATGTGCATATTGTTATATGCACTATATATATATATATATATATATATATATATATATATATCCGTTGAATTTTAATTATATATTCTGAATACCTTGAAGAAAAAATGGCATGTATAATTTTGAATTTCAGTTAACTTTCAGTATGTTCAATATGATTGCATACTTTGGTTCAAGGGAAATGGAGAAGAAATAGAAGAAATTTCACTAGACATGTAGGGATTTGGGTGTCACATCAATATATATAATTCTTCCTGATTTATTTTCAACTTTGCCTTGAGGTTTGTGGAAGAATGTAATAAGCAATCGATGTAAAATTAAAATAAAGCAGATCCAAGCAAGCATGGAAATAGAAAATAGAGAGTTCAGTTACAAATAGTGGCATTGCCATCTGTTGAAATAATTCTCAAGTTATCTATAAGGCAACTTAAAATATAGTTTCATTAGGTATTTAATGTAAGTGTTCCATTAGATTTAAATTTGAAACTTCTACAGGGAGTTTGTTTGGAAAATAAGAAATGTGTTTTCCCTCAGAAGGAATATTGGAAGCTATAAATGTGTCTGAGGCATCTTTGTGTCTATTTTGTCATCACTTTATACATAATACATAGGCAAATAACATATTCCTACTCTGAGAGTGGATTTTTCTCCTATAGAATCTTGGACATTATCATTATACCCTCATGAAAAACCCATAAAGTGTCTGTGTTATCAGACAGTTGAGATGTCATCTCAGTTCCAAAACATGACTTCATTCAACACCTTACATATAATTAATGAATCAGAATATGATTGATTTATTTAAAACTGGTTAGTCTTAAAGTTATTTCCCACTGAAATTTCTTCCACTTAGGAAAAGAAATGGTGTACACAATTCAATGTAAAATTTAGTTACAAGTTTATCTGTTTCTAATGAGGCTGGCTAATTGTTTGAAAGCAGAATAGAGATCAGCCAACTGTTGCTTTCCTTAATGAGTCCTCCAGTCCTACCTTATCATTTATTTTTGACTCTTGGTTTGCTATACACGTGATGGAGTCACAGGAGGGATGCCAATAATAATTCATGGTGATTATAAATTTCATACACTTGTTAAAGACCTGAGGATGTGTCCTAAGATTTAAAGACTGTGTCATATGATTAATCAGCTAAAGATAGGACAGGATAAAACCTTCTGAGCTAATTCATTTCATAAGCATAAAAACAGGTGTTTGTTAAGCTAATAGATTTAGCCAGGTGTTGCATTCTGTATTATGATTAATTAAAAAGAGAAAGTAATATAATTTTAATATTTAATAGGTAACACAAAATAAATATCATCTACATTTTTAATAATGAGAGAAAATTACAGAATGAAAATATGAAATCTTAATAATTTTAGCCGGTATAAAATAGTAGAATCTTGAGTCATATTTATACAATGATACTTAAAATCAGGATAAAGAATAAGTTGAGGGCAAAATGTAGAATTAAAAAAAAATGTATCTTATGTTTATAGGAGTAACATAAGCCAGGTTTATTTTTAACGTTAAAATGGAAATTTCAAATGTTCTTGGGAATTGTTGAGTTAGAGATCATCAATATTCTATTTTTAGGTCGATAATCATTGGGTTTTGCTTAGCTCTTTTAAACATTATTCCAAGAATAAATTTGATTGACTGTGAATTCTAAGCTTTTTACCTGGATGTTACAATATACCAAGTGCTTCATATAGTACATGTGCATAATAGCGATCTACTGTGTATATAAATACAAAGCCTGTTTCAGAGATTTATGGAAATGACTGAGAAAAAAATTCCAGTAAGCATCTCTGAGCTCTGATCTGGTTTTTGTTCATTTATAGCAAGTGATTTTAGCAATTACTTACAATATAGTTTTTGTTTCTGACTTTAAATATTTTTGCATAACGGTACTTCCTAAAATCATTTTCATTTTCAACAACTATACACAAAATAGATAATAATAATAATAATAATAATAATAATAATAATAATAATAATCAGTATTGATCATGTGGTACTATATATTGTATGTCTCTGATATAAAACCACTTAGTTTACCAACTTTCAAACTCATAAATAAAGGCTATTTTCAACTTATACTTTGATGAATTGGATGTCACTATTACAAACAGTTTTGGATTCTTCTCTTCTTTTCCTTATCATTTCTGCAGTTTTTCCATCATAACATTTTCAAGGATGTCCACTTCATCATAAAAAATAAAACTGTCTTTATAACAAAAAGAATCAGAAAAATATAACTTGGATTGCTCTATGTACAAATAATAATGAAATCAAACGTATTTATTGGTGAAACTGGCAACATAAGATACAGCTGAAAACTGATCACATGAAATGCAAATAATCAAGATACTGATATTCAGATGGTGTTAAGAATAATATCTGCTGTTTTAAATGAAAATGTGCAGTGTAGTTATAATTTTATTAAAAAGTTATATATGTAGTTAGCATGAAAAATTACATGAACTTTTCTGCAAGTATTTTGTTATCTTTTAATTTATATCTTACCCATTACTACAGTTTCAACATTTTTCAAGCATACTTAAATACTGTTTTTGAAGTGTATATGACTAATCTTTTATAATAGTAGCAGTGTTCAAGATCCATATTTTACAACTGCCAGAAAACCAGATAAGCTGCACTCAGACACTCTGCACTCTCTCAGATCCTCAGTTCCAATCCTACTTTATCTTCCCTAGTGCTGCAGCAGAACAAGAACTACAGCCTTTATTCCCACAAGCCCACAAATCCTGTGGATCCAGTAAACCACCCCCTCCTAAAATCCCCCCTAACACTCATCACAGCATCCCAACTTCTAGAACCATCAAGAGTTCTCTGTGAACACAACTAGCTGAGCAGTCCAGGAAAATAGGAAACACAGAGCCTTTACTCTCGGAAACATCAGAGAGACAGAAACCAAGAAACAAAATACCCATCCAACAAATACAAGCCAAGAAATCAGCCCCTAGACCTATAATCATCCCTAGCCCAGATGCCTAGACCACAAATAAGAACATTGTCCCTAACAGTCAGAGCAAACTGTCTCCCCTAGAGCTCTGCTGTCCTACCTCAGCAGTCCCTGAATATTACAACATAGATAAAGCACAAAACAACTTAAAATCAGCTATATAAAAATGATAGATGTCCTTACAGAAGAAATGAATACCTTCCTTAAAGAATTCCAGGAAAACACAAACAGTGGGAGGCAATGCCCCAGTGTAGGGGGATGCCAGGACAGAGAATCTAGTCAGTCGTGGGGATGGTGAGCAGGGGAAAGGGGCATGGGTTGGGAAGTTTTCAGAGGGGAAATGAGTAAAGGGGATAACATTTGAGATGTAAATAAAGAAAATATTTAGAAAAAAATAAGGAAAAACCCAGAAACACATGAATAAATAATGAATAAACTTAAGAACTGAAAAAGGAAACAGAAAACATGAACTGAGGGAATTCTGGAAATAAAATATTTTGCATTTTGAAAGGAAAAATACAGAGGCAGGCTTCACAAACAGAACGCTGTAAAGAGAATCTCAGACTTTGAAGATACAATAAAAGAAATGCCTATATTCATAATGAAGAACTACCATTAAACTTCTGTGTGATATAATAATTAAAATCATATTGACATAAAATAACATTAAAATTTATAGTTTTATGTAGATGGGTAAACCATAAAATTAAATGCCCATTAGTATGTAAAATATAGATGTTATTATCAGTGATGTTTATTGATTAGGTCGCCTAAAGAAAAGAATTCTGCATCTTCATACACAATGTGTAAGATCTTACTAGTAAGTAGGGTTATAACAAGTGAGAAGGATGAAAGATATAAATGAAGTAAAAAGGTTTTGTTTCTTTAACAATTTAATTTTGTCAGATGATTTTTTTCTGGAAGCTGTCTATTATTATTATTATTATTATTATTATTATTATTATTATTATTATTTTACTTGTTTAAAGATTTATTTATTATTATATCTAAGTACACTGTAGCTATTTTCAGATGCACCAGAAGAGGACGACAGATCTCATTAAGGATGGTTGTGAGCCACCATGTGGTTGCTGGGATTTGAACTCAGGACCTTAAGAAGAGCAGTCAGTGCTCTTAAACACTGAGTCATCTCTCCAGCCCTGGAAGCTGTCTTGTAAGAGAGCATCCAATGTTCTACTGAAAACAGACACTTGAGACGGCCTGTGATGTTTACAAAAATATAAATAGAACCCCACAAATAGTGAGGGAATGCTCTAGCATTGCTATGCTGTACAGTGGTTTGCTTTCTTGGTGGTCTTCACTGGTCTTTGCTGGTCTTCACATCATACTGAAAGAGAAAAACAACAACAACAACAACAACAACAACGACAACAAAAATAGGCAAAGACTCCCTCATGGTGTTCCAGCTGATTCTGGATGCTTTCCCTGAATCATGCTGATTCTGCAGAACCATGCTATTTCTCTTGGATCCAGCCACAGTTAATGATTTGTGTTTGATGATTGCTATTGAACTAGACTACTGGCATCCTAATAAAAAGTGTAGAATCGCCCCCCAAACAACTACTACTTAAAAAGTCCACTATGCCATTTTCATAATCTCCTTCATTTTCTCCTTCATTCTACTATGGCTGGTAGGCTAGAAGGAAGGTTGAAGCATATAAGGACTCTAAATAAAGTAGGCTGTGAAAAATATAATCCTACACTTTAGTAGTTTGGTGTTTACAAATAAGGAAGACCATGATCAGTGATCTGCACGTGTCAGTAGATGATAAAAACACCACCACCACCAACAACAACAACATCAACAACAACAACAACAACAACAACAACAAACAACCAGCATTGTGACCACTTCCACTTAATGTCTAAGGCATTAAAGAAAAATCTAGGAGTAAAGCTTAATTTTTGAGTGACTTAGAGAGCAGTGCATCCATATCCATTCGGCTGAAGTAAAAATGGGGCACCAGTGTGAGCAGGTGCAGGCAGAAGTAAATGGTGAACAGTTCAAAAGTAAAGACAGCAATAAAAAAGCAGGATTGTGTTTAATAACTTATGCAAGCCAAGTATTTAGCTCATTTGCATATTAGAAACAGAGATGAGCAGAGATGATTGAAAGCATTGATTAAGAGCACAGTGCATTCTGACATTTTAAATCTGATTTATCAAACTGTAGGGAGAGGCTTTATTATTGCCTGAGTTTCTAAACTTAGAAAGGACCATATGATTTAAATGATCATTCAGTCTTTTGCTTTGGTTTCAGAATATTTAAATTTTATGTTTTATCTTAGTAGATAGAGGCTTGAATCTATTATATGTCAAGATTGGATGTAGGCTTCTTGCCTCAGCTCGCGATCTTCCTTTTAAAAGAGAATTTTGTTGAATGGCTTCATTTAGATGTGAAAGATAATATATCAAATTATCCATTAAAATAGACTAATAATGAAATAAGACTACTAGAGGTCATTAGAGTAGACAGACGTTAAGGGCAGGAACAAGCTTATTCCTGGGAACATGAGGAGAAAAGAAAACAATGTAATTTCTCATGAGTCAAGAAAATGTGAGATGACCATTATTTTGTATTATTCATCAAGTCAACATAGTTCACAAATTCTTCTTTTACTCTTCAAGATCCTGTGTATTTGTTATGAACACAAATGTCATTACATATCAATTACTTTATATGCAATGCTGATTACACAAGAATTGTACAAGGCAGTGACTTCTCTTTTCACTAAGACATGAAATGGGACTTTTATCTATCAAATGACAAACATACATATCACACTTTCTCCTCCTTATCATAATGACTTAAAAGTAGCATTAAAGCAACTTAGACTACCCAGGATACAATTTGCAAAACACATGAAACTCAAGAAGAAGGAAGACCAACGACTGGATATTTGTTCCTTCTTAGAATGGGGAACAAAATACCCATGGAAGGAGTTACAGAGACAAAGTTCAGAGCTGAGATGGATAAAGGACCATCCAGAGACTGCCACACCTGGAGATCCATCCCATATATAACCACCAAACCTAGACAATATTGCATTTGCCAGCAATATTTTGCTGACAGGACCCTGATATAGCTATCTCTTGTGAGGCTATGCCAGTGCCTGGCAAATACAGAAGTGGATGCTCACAGTAATCTATTGGATGGAACACAGGACCCCTAATCAAGAAGCTAGAGAAAGTACCCAAGAAGCTAAAGGGGTCTGCAACCCTTTATGAAGATCAACAATATCAACTAACCAGTACCCCTCAGAACTATGTATCTAGTTGCATATGTCGCAGAGGATGGCCTAGTCAGCCATCAATGGGAGAAGAGGCCCTTGGTCTTGCAAAGATCTTATGTCCCAGTACAGGGGAATGCCAGGGCCAGGAAGCAGGAGTGGGTGGGTTGGGAAGTAGGGTGGGGGGGTGTATAGGGGATTTTCAGAATAGCTTTTTAAATGTAAATGAAGAAAATATCTAATAAAAATAGTTTTTAAAAAGCAAAAGTATTTAGGCACTTGAGAGAAAGGCAGCTGATCTTCCTTTTAATTTTCTTTTTAATCTTATTTGGTGTCTTCTCAGCTTTCAGTTAATGTGTAACTTTTACAGCTATAGTCATTTTTCTTTATACTCCCCAAAACATTTCACAATATGCTTATATCTATTCAGATAATTTTAAGTACCATTAAGATCATAAATACCACTTAAATTTTGTGAGTTGTCATCTTTCATTTACACTTGACTCAAATATCAAGAACAAACTTTCTTAGGTTATGTTGAAAATCAAAGAGCTCTCAAAGTTAAACAGCTAGACCACTGCCTTCATTTTTCCAGTGTTTTGCTGTAAGAGCTTAAGCTATCAGTAAACTCTGGATATCCGTCTAAAATCTGTCAGGATTGATTTCTTTCTTTCTCTCATAATATGAGGAGATGCTAGCACTCAGCGTGCCACCATAAGTACCTTTGACCAGTACTTCCTCTTCTAGGTCTAAATAAATCTATCTTCAATGCTGTAGCTTTTTTCTCCGTTTCCTCAGTTCTAAGCTTTCTGTTATCCCATCAATGTTTATAGATTTGGTTTACTGAAAATCGGTGAATTGGATATTATTCTTAACAACTTTAACCTCTTTCTCTCAAACTTATTTTTATAAATTCTGAATCTTCCTGTGATCAATTGGGACATCAATTTTGTACTTTTGTTTTTACTCCACATAGTAATCAAACATTATTCATTGTATCTCACACCTTTTAATTTAATAATTTCAACTTTCTAGTATGGGTTGTCTTTAAAAATTATATTGTTTTAAATATCCATATTCAGTTTGCTATCATGTTACTTATATGAATTATTATTTCCTTTCTTGATTTGTCTGGAAGCCAGTTCTGACATCTTGGTAATATAGAGCTGTTATTGATGACATTTTATTAGCAAACATAATCTACTCTCAGCTACTAACTTATGCATTTTAACTCCTCAATAATTCCTTTGTTATAATCTTATGTTGATATCATATCTTTATGGTAGTTAAAATTTATATATTGTTCATTTAATTTTATTACATATAATAATGAAGATGGTAATAATAAAAATGCCATCAGTTGTATATGGTTTCAATATGTTTAATTTTAGGAGGCTGCATATACTTATAGTATATTAGACATATTTTTCCACCTTTATCAATCACTGAGTTAATGCTGAAAAGGGTTATAGGGGACTTTCAGGATAGAATTTGAAATGTAAATGAAAATATCTAATAAAAAAGAAAAATCTGACAAATGAGATGACTTTAAATATAATATTGCAACAAAGAATTTCTTAATGAAGTTATAATATTTTCAATAAATAATGTCTGTATCTATGTTTTGGATTCAGAGTAGGAGAATGGTATAAGAACTTCTTTTTAATCATCTATAGAAATTATAACCCAAATATGTTAGCTTAATGCATTTGACAGAATGCACTAGTCAGTATTCATGCAACTGGGTGGTTTGTACAATTTGTACCATTGTAGTCATTTATACTGTACATTTTGTAAATGCAATGAGACTTTTACTGTGCTCAATTTCTCTTTAACAAAGACACAGAAAAATTATTTTGTATTTATTATAGAAAATATGTACACCTTATGTTTTGGTGTTATCCATCCAACACTATGGACTAAAGATATAAATCTTGCCAGTGGGAGAAATAGCATATTTCTCATATCAGTGGGAGTGCTGCCTTTTATTCAATATGTCAATGAAAACATGTCAATTGTAATGTACTAGATGGCAACTTTTATTGTGCTGAAAAGAATGCTTAAATCCATGTTAAGAATGGTCAAACTATTGAGCCAGCAGCTCAAATATATATCTTTATATTTATAGTCTTAATATACTTCATTTCAAATATCCAACATTTTTATCACAATTCTGGCAAAAACATGCATTACCATGATGCATTTTAGTGAAATAAATTATTCTTTAAAAATGTTGTTATCTTAGAAACACATTTTATAGAAAAAAATCTAAGGGTTTTTAAAAAGCGATATTAAAAGTAATTAAAACACAGTGAACAAACTCCTCTGATATAAAGTTATATTTGAATATGGCACTGTGCAGATTTCAACGGTTTCCATTTAAAACAGAGGGATAAACAGTAGAGATTTCAAAACAATCATTTCTTCGCTTTGTAAATCAACCAAGGGTATTCTGCAGAATGGGATCTATTTACTTATGAGCAACTGTTGATCTGTAAGAGCAACAGTAGTCTGGCATGCTGTTTCCCATGATTTCTCTTTCCTGCTCATATTTGTACCACTGTAGGATAAAAGGTTATTTTCCATTCATTGATGGAGAAATGTTACAATATAAGAACCAGAGAGAACTCTTATGTCTGTTTGAATTATTGTTAGTTTTAGTAATTAATGGACACTGGAAAACTGACAACCTGAAATGTTGCTCTTGGTCAATGCAAGTAAAATCTCATTAGCCAATAATTTAAATAGAAACGTGGTCATGCCTATCACAGCAACACAGTAGTCCCTTGTACCAATGTCTCTCTTAGTTAGAGTTTTATCTCTGTGATGCCATAACTATGACAAATCTTACAAAGAAAAACATTTATTAGGTTTAAGGGGTTTAGTCAATTATTAGTTCACTAGTGATGGTGGCACAGAGGCAGACATGGTTCTGATAATGTAGCTAGAAACCCTCTAACATTCTTCCTCCAACAAGGACACACCTCCTCTTAATCCTCAAGTTTTATGGAAATTCTTTTATTCAAACCGCCACACCTGTCAAAGCAGTTGTTGGTATGTACATGCTGAAAGAAGAAAATAAAAGATACATTATGCTGTCTATTGGAGGTGACATGACATGGCAGGAACACAGCAGCAGTGTAGGCTTACATAAGACCAGAACAAGATTGAGACCATTACATTCTATTACAAATAAGAAATGGGCTCAGAAGGAAACATTCATCTCAGAAGAGTTATAAGTACCTACAACATTGAAGAAGATGGAATTAATGTGAAATAGTCACTAATGCATCATTTTCTCTCAAATAAGCACTGCCTACCAAGTCTAATAGAGGCAACACAATTAAACACACTGTGTCTCAATAAAAAAAGAGACCTGAAAGGTGGATATTTATTTATTTGTTTGTTTATTTATTTGTTTATTTATTTATGTATTTGAAAAAAGTAATCAAATAAAATGTTTCAGTCAAAACATTAATCCCAGCACTCGGGAGGCAGAGGCAGGCAGATTTCTGAGTTCGAGGAAAGCCTGGACTAGAGAGTGAGCTCCAGGACAGCCAGGGCTATACAGAAAAACCCTGTCTCAAAAAAACAAAAAACAAACAAACAAACAAACAAAAACATTATATATACACACACATATATATATATATATATATATATATATATATATATATATATATATATATTGCATGTGAAAAATAATGGAAAGAATTTATGTAACAAAATCAAAGAAAACTACTTTGACCTTAAGTTTATTGTGATCATTTCAATTGCAGAGCAACCATCAAGAAAATAACATAAAAACTTTACTTGATTTTGACACACTTTGTTAAAGAATGAATACATAAATTAGTTTACAAAATGATGTTCTACATCACTGTTCATTATGAAAATGCACTTGAAATCCAAAATATATGAATTTTCAAGTACCACAGCGGCTACAAAAACATGAGCACTGGCACACTATCACAGGAATGAGGGACATGGAGAGTATTCATGTCACTAATAGTGTAAAGTGGACTTGCGCCTAGTCTATCACAGTTTCTTAAAAAGTAGGCATAATATTTAGCATGACAGTATGATTCATGGTAAATAAATAGGTGGATGACATTAAAGGACAGAAGAGTATGAATATATTCTCCATAATTGTAGAAGACTCATTCTGTCTTGACAAGAGCAAGAAGTCTGATTTGAGTGATGATGTCTATTCAGAAACATATTCACATGTCTGGTATCAATCACATCACATTGCTTTTTGTATCAGCTCCTGAGGAGCTCAGATTAATGCAACAGAATCTTATGCTTCATAGTTCTGAATGCCAGAACTTTAAAATAAAACTCACAGCAGGACTACGTTCTATCTCAAATTTCTAGGGATAAATCTTTTTGGCCACCTAGAGTCCTTTATAGCTCTTCAAGCATTCATAGCTGCAGATTTCCAAGCTTGCCTCTCTACCTCCACACAGATAGCTGTAAGGATTCTGTGACCAGGCTCTACCACCATGGATAGGAACCACTGGCTTTTAAGGTCAAGTTAGACGTAAGGCAAGCAATCTTATTATACTTTAATCAATGCATCTTCAATCATGATCATGTTTCAGGTTGGTCCAGGTGGACACACATATTTTCAGGATATACTAGTTAATATGCTGACAGTCATTTATTTTTATTTTTTTATTTTTTATTTATTTATTTATTTATTTTTACTATAACTAAAGCCAGAATCTATGCAAACCTTTACAAAAATAAAACAATTAGGAACAAAGTGGTGGAAAGTGTTTCTCCAAGTTCAGAATCACATGTTAAAAGGCTGCAGAGTTGGATCTGTGACCTCGAGGCTGTGACTCATAAGCACTAGAACACTGCAAAGGAGTAGAACAATGCCACATGGCTTTATAGGAACCGTTAGAGCACAGGCAGGGACAACGGCAAAGCTTTGCCATCCAAAAGGTGTCTCCATGTAATAAAAGACATGATGCATAGCCACAACCATTAACAAAATGTATGAAAATAATACCCAGCCTTCTCTCTGCTTATATAGCTTTCCAATCAGTGACTGAATCCCCTTGGAGTTGGGAGGTCTGCTCAAAGCTTCCCCAGTTCAAGTTACAATATGTGTCAACGGAAAGACCATATTAGAAAAGCACACATTGAAGGAGTTACAGAGATCAAGTGTGGAGCTGAATCAAAAGGATGGACCAACCAGTGACTGCTGTAGCCAGGGACCCACCTCATAAACAGCCACCAAACATAGACACTATTGCATGCACCAGCAAGATAGTGCTTAAAGGGCCCTGATATAGCTGTCTCGTGGGAGGCTATACCAGTGCCTGGCAAACACAGAAGTGGATGCTCACAGTCATCTATCAGATGGAACACAGGGTTCCCAAGGAAGGAGCTAGAGAAAGTACCCAAGATGCTGAAGGGGTCTTCAACCCTATAGGTGGCAGAATAACATGAACTAACGAGTACCCCCAGAGCTCATGTCTCTAGTTGCATATATAGAAGAAGCTGGCCTAGCTGGCCATCATTGGGAAGAGAGGCCCCTTGGTCATGCAAACTTTATATGCCCCAGTACAGGGAACGCCGGGGCCAATATTTGGGAGTGGGTGGGTAGGGGAGCAGGGTGGGGGATGGGGGAGGGTTTAGGGTACTTTCTGGATAACATGTGAAATGTAAATGAAGAAAATATCTAAAAAAAAAGAGAGAGAGAGAGAGAGAGAGAGAGAGAGAGAGAGAGAGAGAGAGAGAGAGATCCCTTGACCGGTCAAAAATCAAGCAATCATACTCACTGTGAGTATAACTACTGAGATAGGGCATTTCTAAAATGTCCTTTAGGAGAGAACTGGGTCGTGCTAGTGAAGGCCTCATGGCATGGATTATTCCAAAGAATATATATTGTATTGATCTAGAAGAATTATCACTCTCTTTTGTAGCAGTACCCAATTAAAGCTTCTCAATTGATCCTGGCAGTGGTTGCTAGTTACTGCCACCCACCCCAATGCTTTATAGTCCCAAATCACACACACACACACACACACACACACACACACACACACACACACACCACACACACACACACACACACACACACCACACACACACACACACACACAAACCACACACACACACACACACACACACACACACACACACACACACACACACACAGCTATGGCTGAGCTACTTTCTAACGTCCTTGTGGCTATCCTACCCCATTCAATATTTCCGAGTTATTACTAACATCTATATTTCATCTTTGCTGACCTAGACTCATATGTGCAGCCCTCTCGGGCACAAATCCTCAGCTTCTATAGGTGATTATGCTATTTGCTCTGCTCATCTCAGGTATGTTCCCCAGCATGGCCACTCTCTCCCTCCTTCCTTTCTCATTCCTAGGTTCCTTGCTGGAAACATTTTTTATTTATTTATTTGAATTGGATATTTTCTTTATTTACATTTCAAATGTTTTCCTTTTTCCATGTCTCCCCTTCAGAAATTCCCTATCCCATTCCCCTTCTCCCTTCCTCTTTGAGGCCGCTCCCTCACGTACCCACTCCCATCCTCCTGCCTTGCACTGGGGCATTGAACACCCTCAAGCCCAAGGGCCTCTCCTCCCCCTGATGTCCAACAAAGCCATCATATGTGGTCAGCTCCATGGGTAACTCCACGTGTATTCTTAGGTTGGTGGTCCAGTACCCAGGAACTCCAGGGGTGTCTGTCTTGTTGACATTGTTGCTCCCTCCATGGGGCTGTAAACCCCCTCAGCTCCTTCAGTCCCTTCTCCATCTCCATCAGGAACGCCCGAGCTCAGTCCAATGGTTGGTTGCAAGCTTCCTCCTCTATATTTGTCAGGCTTTGTCGGAGCTTCTCAGGAGACAGCTCTATCAGGTTTCTGTCAGCAAGCACTTTTTGGCATCCACAATAGTGTCTGATTTTGGTGACTGTATATGGGATGGATCCCCAAGTTGGGCAGTGGGATGACATTTTCTTCAGTCTCTGCTCCACATTATAAGACAAAGGACACTGCCAATAGGAAAAAATGGCAACCAACAGATTAAGAAAAGATCTTTACCCATTCTACATCCAAAAGAGGACTAATATCCAATATATACAAATAACTCAAAAAGTTAGACTCCAGAATATCCCTATTAAAAATGGGGAACAGAGCTAAACAGAGAATTCTCTACTGAGGAAACTCGAAGGGCTCAGAAACACCTAAAGAAATGTCCTACATCCTTGGTCATCAGGGAAATGCAAATCAAAACAACCCTAAGATTCTACCCCACACCAGTCAGAATGGCTAAAATAAAAAAAAAACTCAGGTGACAGCAGATGCTGGTGAGGATGTGGAGAAAGAGAACACTCCTCTATTGCTGGTGGGAATGCAAGCTGATGCAACCATTCTGGCAGTTTCTCAGAAAATTGGACATAGTATTACTTAATACCCAGTTATACCATTCCTGGGCACATACCCAGAGTTGCTTCAACATGTAATAAGGACACATGTTCTGCTATGGTCATAGCAGACATATTTATAATAGCCAGTAGCTGGTAACAACACAGATGATCCTCAATGGAGGAATGGATACAGAAAATGTGGGTACATTTACACAATGGAGTACTCCTCAGCCATTAAAAACAATGACTTCATGAAATTCGCAAACAAATGGATGGAACTTGAGAATATCATCCTGAGTGAAGTGACTCAGTCACAAAGGAACAAACATGGTATGTACTCACTGATAAATGTACATTAGCCCAAAAGTTTGGAATACCCAAAATTCAATTCACAGGCCATATGAAACCTAAGAAGGAAGACCAAAAATATAGATGCTTCAGTGCTTTTTATAGGGGTGAACAAAATTCTCACAGTAGGAAATATGGAGACAAAGTGTGGAGCTCAAGAATCTTAAAAGTCCTTCCTCTTTCTTCCTGCCCAGTTATTGACCACCTGAATCTTTATCTGCCAATCAAAACCACATGGGGGTAGAGTTCTTTCAGTGTTATAAAAATTTGTGAATTCTCTTGCCATTTTGGGGACACAAATTAAAATAATCTGATCATTAGACCAAACCCAGAACACTGTTATATTATTTTAGACTCCTTAAAAGAAGAGGTAGGGTAGCTCCAAAAATACAAGAGATAGATAGCAATAGAATGTGTCAGTACTTGGAATAGACTGATGTCTTCTGGGTACAACATGCCTAAAGACTACATCATTCATGAATGAGAGATTACTGTGTTGAATTATGGAACTCTTGATAAAGTAACACGGACAATAAAATAAACATGGTACAATGATCACTGAATCTATGGAAATTTCAGTTCAGCTATGAACACAGCTTATTGAAAGGGATGATTAAGACCCTCTCTGGGATTAATTCTTTATTCTCTCTTGCCGAAGCTGTACATGATGCTCAATGTGGTGGTACATATAGGTATCAGAAGGTGAACTCAAGTTGCATTCCATGATGGAATTTCTGTGGGGTCAAGGGAGAGTGAGCTTTTCCATCATTCATTTCTTTGGAGTCTACATTTCCTTCCCTCGGTGTTTCTGTAATCACTCCCATAAAATTCAGTGGTTCAACAAGTTTGATTCAAAAGGATTGTTTCATCTGCTTTTCTGTCTGTCTTCTGTGCATTGTGTAAGACAGAGGGCTATACATGCCTCATCATTAAAACTGCACAAGTAGTCTATAAATATTCTACTTTATGTTTGTGTCATTTCCACAGATAACTCTTCTCTAATTTATACTTTCCCCTCATGCTGACCAATGACTTCATATCTATTCCAGTAATTTTTTTTTCTTTTTTTCCAATGGTATACCTAAGTTACAATAGAAGACTTAAGGACAAGAGTATGAATGAAGTTTAATAATTTGGAAGATTTTATCTGAGAAAAATCAAATGAGGAAGTTAGTGAATACACAGTGAATGTGTCAACTTCCCTTATTTATAAGGTAAGCAGAGGGCAGACTCAAAAGAACATGGAAGAAGGTCCTCATAGACTCAGGTTTCTTTTTTCAGATATTTTTTAAAGTAATATTTTTTATTATTTCTTCTTTCTTACCTCACAATCACCTTTCCTTTGATGCTTCTTTTCAAAAATTGGATATTAAATCATATCCCTGTTTATTCCTAGAAATGTATTTTAAATAATCTTCCACTAATTTCCTCCTATCAAAACATCTGCATACCTTCTTTTTTTGTTAAAATCAAAAAAGTCCAGTAGTGCTTCCCAGAGGTGAGGACATACAAGTGTGCATGAAAACATAGCAGTCTTCCCAGTCTCCTACAAAGGTGACTTCTCCCATTTCAGCAGCCAGCCAGTAGCTACGCAGGTAGACGGGAATCTTTGAAACCACTCTTGCTTACATCATTACTACAGTTTGACTGTGTTGTTCTTCTGGAGGCCTTGTGTATATAACTACAGCTATCATGACTTTTTGTGTGATATGACTATATCACACAAAGTGACAGAATTTTATACAATTCCTTTCTATATTCTTCCTGTTACAGAATTTCCACTATCTTTTGCATGATTTTCCTTGCACCTCTTTTGGGAAACAAATGGCATAAATGCTCCACTCATGAGTGAACATTCAGTCATTTATTCTATCCACTGGGAACCAAAGCTGAGAGAAGCATAAATATATGTATATAATTATAAATTATTAGACAGCATTGACAACATCATCACTTGGCAAAAAGAACAATAGTCTCTCTACTAGCATCTTATGCCTTCTTCAGCCATAACTTTTAGCAGGCATAAAATACCTCCTATGAACCTAGCCTTGAATCCACTCAGCAAACCCGGGTTATCTCCATGACTGAAGTGTCTCTATTGTGTCAGTGGGTCCACCTTGCCTAGAAAGTTGGTATTGTAGCACACAGAGGCTAGGTGTTGTATCTAATATTTACTTGCTGATAACCTCCCAACCCCATCCCCCAAAAATAAACTCTGTCAGGTCTTCAGAGTCCTAAGTTTTACTTTCTGTAAAAGCAAGTACGAAATAAGGAAATTATAATATTCATCACTCACTAATAATCAGTACCATAGGTTAAGATAATTTATGCTTAGTCATTCCTTTCTTAAAAGCAAATTTTAATATTTGATTGGGTTAATCATTTCATTTCATAAGTGCTGCTATTTCAAAGAAGCACATAGACTGAAAAATCAAATGAATATATTCTCTTAATTCTATGTTCCATTCCCTAGGGACAACCCATAAATATAGGTGATTATATGTGCGTTCATCAGGTTGAAATTTCAATTTTTACAACTACTTACTCATATTCAAAAGGCTTCCAATTTGGATCATCATTATTATTAATAATAGTACTACAGGGATCTAGAGATAATTATCATCAATCTGCCCTTATTGCAGGATATTACTACAATCTGTGATGGAACTTACAAACTGGCTGCAAGTTATGCACTTTTTTGAAAGCAGAAAGAAATCAACAGCAAAAATACTTTATAGGGTACACAAACACCATCTTGATTTATTAAAAATCTAAGCCACCAAAACTCAATTCTTCTTTTGTTCTAGATGTTAATATTTTAAAATAAGATCCTCTTTTACTTAATGGCGTAATTCATTTCTATTCTAAATTACTATGTAAATCACAAAGTGTATGAAGTATATTACTATATTATAAATCTAAATGTATCATTTGTAAAGAAATGCATTTATTTTGTTTTAGATTGATTTATTTTCATTTTGTAAGTTCTTGTATTTTCTGTATGTATACCTATGAACCACAAAACTTTCTGATGTCTTCGAATGTTACAAGAGGGTATCGGTTGTACTGAACTGGAGTTATAGGTACATCCGTGACAATACATGAGTAGTGGACACAGGACCTGGATTTTCTGCAGTATCAGTAAGTGCTCAAAGCTACTGACACATATCCCAAGAAACACTTTTATTTTATGAGACATCTTATCATATTGCTACCTGGACTAGCCTTGATTATAATCCTCCTCCCTCCATCTCCTGAGTTCTAGGATTACGAGCATTTACCTACCACCTTGATTATTTTAAGACAATTTTCAGATGTGACTTCAAACTCACAGTTCTCTGCCATGTAGTTGCTGAATGCTAGGAATTCAGGCAACTGTCTCAAGTCATTTCATCCTGTGCTGCCTTTATACATTCTATATTATAAAACAGATCTCCTTCACCTCAGTCAAGGAAAATATTAACAAACTTATTATATCAAGGAAATGTTTATGAAAAGATACATGTGATAAAAATTGTTTAAACGAGAGCTACTTATTATCATTCTTTTTTATTCCTGGGTTTAAAGTATTGTATGTTTCATACTAGGTTTTTATAATATTATTCTTATTTTTATGATTTATAAAATAGTTATGTATTACCGTATTGAAATTAATGTTTTTTCCTCTGTTTATATAGTTAGTATACAGTATTTTATTTCATAGTTATATAATAGCTATTTTTTAATGTCTTTATAGTGATTTACTAGTGATGAATTCTTTGGAAAATATTTTTTAAATACCCAATTAGAACTTCTGTTTCTTTCATGTTCATCAATCCTATGGCTAGATACTGAAGATCTATGCCAGAAAGATTGTTGATCCTCATGCAAATCCTACTGTTGGGGGTTGATCTCTACACTGCAAAAGTTCTCTCCCAAGCCACCATGCTGAGTGGTGCCTCCTTTGGCATCTTTGAGACCTTGAAACTATGTGACAATGGTAAGACATACTACATGGGAAGTGAGTCTCAAAGGCTTTTGAGCACATCACTAAAATTATTACAACTGCTCTGGTTAGCAAGAAACTGGATGTTGTAGAACAAGAGATCAACAAACTTCCAATTCTTCCATAAGATTCCCAAGTTCTTAGCTGGAGAGCTGGCTCAGTGGTTAAGAGCACTGACTAATCTTTCAAAGGTCCTGAATTCAATTCCCAGCATTCACATGGTGGCTCACAACCATCTGGAATTGGATCTGATTCTCTCTTCTGATGTGTTTGAAGACAGCAACATTATACTCATATAAATAAAATAATTAAACCTTTATAAAAAGATTCCCAAGCTCTACCCAATATTTGGGTGTCTATTCTGTATCCCTTTCCATTGGCTGCTAAGTGGACACTCTCAGAGGACAGTTATGCTAGGTTCCTGTCTGCAAGCATAACAGAGTATCATTAATAGTGTTAGGCATTAGTACTTTCCCATGAGATGGGTCTCAATTTGTTCCAGTCATGGGTTGGCTATACCCTTTCTCTCTGCTCTAACTTTGTCTCAGTACTTCTTATAGGCAGAACACATTTTGAGGAGAAGGTTTTTGGTTCAGTTATTATTCTTATCCTTCCACTGGAACGCCTACATGGCTAGAAGAAGGGGCCATTTCTGGATCTATATCCCCCATTGCTAGAAGCCTCAGCTAGAGTCAATGCCATGTACCCCCAAAACTACAGGCTACAAATTAGGAAAAGATCTTCACAATGTCTACATCTGACAGATGGCTAATATCTAAAATATATGAAGATCTCAAGTCTGACACCAACAAACAAAATAACCAAATTAAAAAATGGGGTGCAGAGCTAAACAGAAAATCCTCAACAGAGAATCCTCAACAGTGAAATCTCAAATAGGCAAGAAACGTCCAAAGAATGTTCAACATCTTTACTCATCATGGAAAAGCAGAATAATCATGCTATAATCAACAGACCCAAAGAAGATCATTAATAAGGAGGGTCCATGGAGGATGGCTGAATCTTTCTCATAAAGGAATGCAAAACAGATATCCAAGGTCAATGGAAGGTGTGAACTGGTTAGGAGGAGGGACAGGTAGGGGATCAGGGCAAGGAGGTGATCAGATATAGAGAAAGCAAGGGACAGAGAAGGGAAAGTGACTGTGTGTGTGGGGGGGGGGGGTGGTGGAATAATCTCTAGGACATGCCAGGGACATGTGATGGGAGGAGGTCTCAGGGGGAATATGGGGACACTCTATTTGAAATTTTTGAAGTTTAAAAAATTTTTTGAAGTTGAATCAAATCTGGACTCAATCCTACCTAGACCTCACTGAAATAACTCTTACTCTTATATGCAACCTTCACTGATTAGTCACTCTATTTGAAGTTTTGAAATTTTATGTATATATGTTTTTGCATCTCCTTTAACAAATATCCAAATAATGTTAATCATATTTTCTCTATTCCTATCTAATTTATAACTTTTAATTTAAATATTATTGAAATATATCTATATGTAAAATGAGTTTTTGTTATGAATATACTTGTGAACCAATAATTAAGGTTCTCCCCTCAGCAATATACTTTGACATTCAAAGGAAAAGTTGGAAAAGTTAACAAAGTGACATGATTCCTCAGCTAATATTCATGTTTCTAAATGTAAGCAGTGAGGGCATAAAAACCCTCCCTTTAAAATCATAGCAGCTGCAACCAGATTGCTTCTGCTGAGCTGAATATGCAGCCTGTCGTGTGATAAAATATTCTTCATTATTTCTAAAGATTTATTCTGTATGTTCAAGGAGCTAAGTTTCCAGTTATTAAAACAGAGATGAAATTTGGGTTTTCAAATACTCTCAGCAAAGCTGTTGCTTATCTTCCTAAAATAAAAGTGCTTCAGAAGATAAAGAAAACAATTAGACAAAAAACTTACTTGCATCTGTTAACCTGATGTAGGCATAGAATAGAGAGGACATGCTCTACCCCACCACATTATACCCTAGCCTTTGAATATTCTGGTTCACAGTCAGAATTACTGTTTATTAGACACATGAGATTTCTTTAAGAGTTGTTGATCAGAACACTACACATAAAGACATAGAAATATTGATCTACAGGATTTTTCTTAATTTAGTTTCAAAGGGAACTTTGAACCCTATTATAAAAAACAACAACAAACAAACAAACATAAACAAAAACAAGAGAGAGGGGATCCCAATGTTGTTCTGAAGTGCTGAGATTTGGGCTTGTTTGGGGGAGGTATCTTTGATACACCGAGTACCTCCTTCTGTCCCTTCCATCTCTCAATCTCCAAGTTCTCCCTTGAGAACTAACATGGCTCTGGCTTTTCTGTTGAGAAACAATTTTGTCATTAGATTCTTTAAGTTTTTTTGACTCACTTTGATGAGGTCTTCATAGCTTAAGGGTGAATCTAAACTAAGTTCCTGTGACCAAATCAATCCATACATCTTCAGAGTTTCTCGGAAACCAAGTGATTGTTTCATTTGTGTAGACAAAAATCTAACTAACACCATGTTCTATTCTCATGTCTTAGTACAGAACACCTATAGTGTTATGTGAGTTATAAATTTCTTTCATTCATAATGATGCAAAAAGTATTAATTTTCTATGTGGCAAGGCATTTTTCAATGTTGTGCAAAAAATGTAATATGAATTACTCTAAAGTAAATCCAATTCTTCAAATTGTTAGTAAAAATAAAAGATTTTATACATGCATAAAGACACACAAACACACACACACACACACACACACAAATGCACATACAATGAACAAAATAGTAAGAAAAATATGACGGTTTGACTATATAGAATATAGACTATATAGAATGACTATGACATTTCATTCTAATAATGGCAAATGATGTTTCCTTAAGTTAGACATAAAAAAGTTTATGCATAAATTATTAAATGATTCCAACAATCTACAATAACAAATTGACAAAAATAATTATTAACAGGTCACTTTGACAAGGTAATATTAGTAAAGGAAAAGGAAATGCGAATTTATGGAAGCAAAACTGTATAATTTTGAATTAGAATTTATTCAAACCCTTGTGAAGATATATAAATATAAGTTAAATTATTATTTTGATATTTCAGTATTATGTGAGTTAAAATTTGTGTTCATTACTTTTATTTCTTTGTGAAACTAATTATATATATATATATATATATATATATATATATATATATAAAATATTAGCATAGACATCATAACTATATTAGTCTGTGAAATTTAAAAACAACATGCCATTTACTGTGTTTTTTCTACTATTAATATGCATACTTTAATTTGAGGATTAAAATGCTCATTATATTTCCATACTGCTTTCACTACCCTATGGTCTTAAGTTCATTTAATTTTCTAGGAAGAGAGAGACAGAGACAGAGACAGAGACAGATACAAAGAGAGACAGGGAGACAGAGATTGTGTGAGTGTGCTTTACATTAACTTACCACATGTATATTCTCTCTTTGCTTTTAAATATGCTTTTGATATGTATGTGTATACCATAAATTATTTCTACTATCTCGGAGATTATGTTTTTCATTGTTTGTGAAGTTTTTAATAAGGATGTAGCACACATGCATACATTTCCTGCCGTGTATTTTTAAACATAGGCATTATTTTCTAATCAACATAACAAGGGAAATACTCATGTTAACACTTTTTAAAATGACATTTTTTTTTCTCAATTTTAGTGCCAACAGTGTATATGTGCTTCTTAATAAATAGAAGTCAATTTCAATTTTATTTTTGCAATTTTTGTTGCCTCAACATTTGGTTTATTCATTCTTACTATGTCTTCTACATTTTTAGTCTATTGACTTTTCATTTATTTTTATATATTAAATGTACATTTTATATCCATGAAGATTAAATCTTTGGACTAATGGGATGATTTATTGAAGTTTAGGTCTGCTTTCCTTTCTCTTAATACAGCTGATGCAGTTTTATTTCTTTGTGATTTCAATGTGTCTTATGTTAGAATATCTTGTTCAATAAATTACCTTAAAAACAATATTTAAGAGAATTATTTTATATTTAAATATTTAGAGAGGCTTCTCTAGTTTTAATTGTTTGATCCTCCAGAGCTGAATTTGTAGATAAGTGAGTTCTTGTGCACATGTGCCTATTACTGTTACATTTATTAAATATTAATGGCTAGTCTAATATTCTACATTTGATTCATTCTGGAACTGATCACATGACCACACAATCTAAAATATTCTCAGTTGATATTGAAGATCTGGATTATAAATTGTGATGAACTTATCATGAAATTGATATACACTTATAATTTATATTTGTGATAATAAATTTCTGCTTTCCATAAAGAAAAACCCCACCAAGAAAAACCCCACCAACACCCTGTAATTTCAAAATGAAACAGTCTTGGTTCTTGTAGTATATATTTCAGCAGTATAACTGTTCTTTCTTTGTTTTTGTTTTTTTAATTAGAATTTCTGCTTTATTCTTTTCATAAATATTTAAACTAGCTTCTCCCCTCCACTTCCTGCTGTGTCCTTATGACTTGATTGGTTTTCTAACATCATGACTGCTTTTTAAATTCACTAATTCCTATTATTATTATTATTATCATTATTATTATTATCATTATTATCATTATTACTGCATTGCATAGGTACAGGACCATCAACTGGAGCACGGGAGCATAGCAGTGGTCATATTACTGAACCTTATTGTAAGTCACCACATGCTTGAATGATAAGATATGTAGAAATCTACTAGGTACAAACCTGAAGTATTCATCACTACTGCTTTTGTTTTCTGATACAGGGCAATTTGCTGCTATTATATAAGAAAAATATTCTACAGTATTTCCCATAAGTGAACAATGTTATCTATAATAATGACTGACTTTACAAAGAATCTTCATTGGAAGCAAAGATAGCATGAATGCTTAGGAAGTTACAAATCATATTCTTTTTTTTTTTTCAACTTTTATTAGATATTTTCTTCATTTACATTTCAAGTGTTATCCAGATAGTTCCCTATATCCTCCCCCCTCCCGGCACAAATCATATTCTTATTGAGTTTTTTTAACTATTCCAGAATTTGTAAGTCATGTTTGCTACTGTTAACTGAGACTAGACAATTTGAGCAAAAGTTTATAAAGCCAATATGAGAAAGATGCTAATATTTTGCTAAATAGACATAATATTAAACTGTCCCCAGTTACTTATCTTTATAATCATAGATTAGGTCAACTGCCAGTCTTAATCAAAGAAGCTATGAGGTATCTAGATAAACCCATTGCTCCATTATTGGAGTTACCATGTTATAGCTTTGTTAATATATCGTGTGTGCTCTCATTTCACACTGCCCTCCCCATTGTCTGTAAACATTTAATAACCTGTATTTTATTCTCCACATTCAATATTTTATAATCCCAATGAGGTTACTTAGTCAGAATCACAGTATCTTTGAAACTGAATATTCTTAGCCAATATGTTATTTAAATGTGTACACTTTAGGGCATCTATGAGATTATTATAAAACATTTAATACTAGAAATTATATTGTTTTTTCTTCATCTATACATTATAAAAATATAAATTATCTTTACATTATCTGTCATTTAACTATCTCTCTCTTTAAATACCTACCTATTTTTTACCTATTTGCCTATCTATTATATAAATCTGAGGTTAATAACTTATCAGATCAATTAAACTATTGAAAGTCTAGCCCCCACTTAAGTTAGTACAACTCTATGTAAGTTCACTTGAATATTATCTGCAGATGTTTAAGCATCCATCATGGAGTTAGAAAGATGACTAGTCAGTTTGTAAGTCATGCTGCTTGGCAGAGAACCTCAGATTGCTTTCCAAAATCTGAAACTAACATCTCAAAACTCTAGATTATGGTACTTTCAGACTGTCTTACAATGACTTCTGATACACACATGTACTATGTACACATAGAGACAAACAGGCACATACAACACACACACACACACACACACACACACACACACACACACACATATTTGGTAATAATCAATTAAAATCAGTTTTAAAACCTTTTTTATCATCACTATTTGAAAAATTAAATACATTAAAGATTGTGTAAGTAATTTCCCCTGTTTGATTCATCACTGTTTCAAAGGTTTGCTTTAAAAAATCATCTTTAAAAGACATTTCTAAATTGATCGATAGATATGCTATGAAAAATCCTCTAGTTTTGTTTACTTGGAATATCTAACCCCACTATTGTTCCTGATGAATATTTTTTAGGAGACACATTTTCTCAATTGATCACTTGATTTTGTTTTCACGACTTGAAAAGTGTTACATCATTTTGTCACATATTTTTTTTTGTAATAATTCTTCCATTTTTTGGCAAGGTTTGGTTTTCTGTAGCTTCTTTTATGATGATTCTTTACTTAGTGATATTTGTTCTGTAATGACAGGACTAAGTTTTTACAAGGCCCTACTCTTTGCAAAACCTCTAGATAATAAACTATTTAACCAGTTGCAGATAGTTTTTCTTCTACAGATTTAAAGTTTATGTCCCACACACTTCATACATTAAATTTCTTATAGCCAATGCAGAGAATACATTTAGAGGTAAAGTAATTGCGTGGGTCATGAGATTTGCATTTCATGAATTCTCTGCAGTTACAGCAGCAATACTTGTCTTTTGGTTGTATGAGGTGATGGTCAAAGGACAGCACTCTCCAGTTCAGAAGAGTCCTCCACAGCACCTGATAGCACAGACATTCTACTTGTGAGTTCTTATTCCTTCAGATTTGATGTGATTCCTGTTTTTTTTTTTTCAAGAATTCACTTTTAATATAAAAATCTTAGTCATTAAATTAATGATGTCTTTTATTTTTTCATTTTTTTCTAGAAGATTTATTAGACAGTGGATCATCTTGGAATTCCTCCTCTTTCTCCTACATAATCTAGAAGAGTAGCAACATTTTAGTAGGCTGTGAAAGTACATAGCTGGATATTGGACACCACACTCTCAGAAAAGATTTATTTCCTGCAAATATTCCTGCTATTCTTTATTTCTAATTTATGTAGTTTCATTAATCTTTCAGTTATATGAATTAAAAGAATTGTATTAAGTCTATGAAATATATATATATGGCCTGTTTTGATCATACTTCTGATTCCTCCCCAAATTCAGCTTGAATCCACCCTTTTTTTCTTCTCTCTTCCTACCCCACTTAGGGTCTTTTTTACCCTCACCAAGACCACTTCGTTGGTCATCTGAGCATGCACTGGAGTGTGCTCCAGTTATTGCAGCTACACTGATAGAGAAATCTAACTCCCCATCCTCACGGCTACCAAACCCAGGAAGGGATGGGCGTTCATGAACAACTCTCATCTTTATGCTGGGATTTTGTCTGGCTTGAGTTGGCTAATTTTGTCAATGGTAGCAATATTATACACAAAGTGTAAATGTAAAATGACCAGCAAGTGGAATTTTATATAACATCTTTCTGTAGACCATACCTAACTATTTTCTCACACTCTATAATCTACTGCTGTCATATTTAACCTTCAGTGAATTCCTACTAGATTGGAATAATTATATGTAAGCAAAGTACCCATATCCCTAAAAGAAAATGTATATATAAAAACCTAAAAATTCTTCAAAATTACAATAAATGTGAACAATATCAAATTTAATTTTATATAAAATTTACATTTTGATGTATGTTTGTGGCTATCTATTTATATTAACTTTACTAATTGTTTTCAAGCACATTATAATTATATGTTTCATTCTCTTTCAGTTCCTAATAATGGAAGTGTTAATTAAGGCTTCAGAGTGATACAGGAATTGATTGAGGTGTAGGAGGACAGAAGTAAAAAACAAAGACCCATAAAAAAATCATACATATATTACTAGTCTTAGTTAAAATATGTAATAACATATATTTTGAAAATTGTAACAAATAGATATGTAGAATCCATTTTGCTTTCCAGTACAAATTCAATATGATTATTCATTTAATTAAAAAATAGTAATTTATTAAAGAACATTAATTTCTCTTATCCTTTTTTTTTTTTTACAAATCTTAGCATCTGTATATTGGAACACAATACTCTACTTCAAATACATTCAAAGTGGAATGACTCAGATTTCTTTTATTTAGATTTGGTTTCATTTATTTAGCCTGGTATATTTTTCTAACAGCTCGAACCAACATCATGTATGTGTTACAATTTTAGAAAACGCAATTTAGTCAGTCTTCGCATTCACAACTTATGTGATTGTTCTTTACAGTTTGCTTTGTGCATTGCTCCAATCTGGTTTTTCTCGAATTTGGAAATTTTCTCATATTATAAGCATTACAAATGTTCAGCGACTAAGTCATGAAGGCAGCATACAGACATAACTGACCTTAGAAGCCTTTTCTGTGTAGTTTCTTGGGAGCTTGTTTTCTTTCCTTTTTTTTTTTTTTCCAGATAATATTTAGTTCAATTAGTTATTCACAGGTATAAGACCAACTGAGGAGTAGATAGAGGAAGGATTTCATCCAGTGTTGTGTGTGCAGAGCTACCTCTCTTTGGGAAGGACCCTCTACTGGATTTCAGTAAAGAGAAGGAGGAAATAATACATTTATTGGATCTGATCATTTCCCCATATCACTCTGTGTTAATAAAAATTGCTCTAACCTGCATTAATATGAAATATTTTATTATACTTAGTCATGCTGATGTAATCTGAATTCTTGGTGCATAAAAATACTCAGGCTTGAAAAGCAATCATGTTGAAAGAATTAAAATAATAAGCTGTTAAATACTTCCAAGACTTCTAATTTATGTAAAATTTGATGAAGGGAAAAGTTTCCTTGTGGAAAAGGACATATATTTAGCTGTGGTTACATTTAGGCTTTCATTTAAATATGTTTCATTCTTCACTGAGTATGACATTATTGTATAATTTCAGGAATGAGAATCATGATGCATACATATGATGGTTTATTCTTTCTTTTCCTACAAGTTTCCTTCCTATTTGGATCTCTTGGAACAATTCTACATATGTCATTTATTTATTTACTTAGCTTCTTAAGTACAACATGAAGGGCAAGTCATAATATAAATATATTATGTCATAAGTCATAATATAAATATATAAATAATTTTAAAGTGAAACATCCAGTAAGAAAAAACTCACTGGGTGTTTCACTTTAAAATTATTTATAAAAGAAATCTACACTAATGTTCTGTGTGCTCTCCAAATCCTTTTGTAAGTGTAAAAGTGTCTTAGTCAGGGTTTCTATTCCTGCACAAAGATCATGAACATGAAGCAAGTTGGGGAGGAAAGGGTTTATTCAGGTTACACTTCCACATTGCTGTTCATCAATGAAGGAAGTCAGGACTGGAACTCAAGCAGGTCAGAGAGCAGGAGCTGATGCAGAAGCCAGAGAGGGATGTTCCTTACTGGCTTGCTTATCCTGGCTTGCTCAGCCTGCTCTCTTATAGAACCCAAGACTGCTAGCCCAGAGATGGACCCACCTACAAGGGGCCTTTCCCTCTTGATCACTAATTAAGAAAATACCCCACAGCTAGATCTCATGGAGGTACTTCCCCAACTGAAGCTCCTTTCTATGTGATAACCCCAGCTGTGTCAAGTTGACACAAAATTAGCCAGTACAACTGACCCCTTGTCAACTTGACACACAAACACATCACTAGTAAGCCTCAACCCTTAGTTCTTATTCAACCCCAAGATATTAAATAACTTTAAAAGTCCCAATGTCTTTACATATTAAAAGTCCAATCCTTTTAAAATATCCAGTATCTTTTAAAATTCAAAGTACTTTAAAATTCAAAGTCTCTTAACTATGGGCTTCATTAAAAAACTTCCTTCAAGAGAGAAAAATATCAGGGCACAATCACAATCAAAACTAAAAATCAATCTCCAACCTTCCAATGTCTGGGATCCAACTCACAATCTTCTAGGCTCCTCCATGGGCTTCTCCAGCCATGCCCTTTGTAGCACACACCTTGTCCTCTAGGTTCCAGATGCCTGTACTCCATTGCTGCTGCTGTTTTTAGTGGTCATCTCATGGTACTGGCATCTCCAAAATGCTGCTGTCTTCCACTATAACTTGGCTTCAACAATAGCCTCTCATAGGCTCTCTTCATGGAGCCAAGCCTCAACTCCTTTGCATGACCCTTTCAGTCCTGGGCCATCAATTGTAACTGAGACTGCACCTCCACCAATGGCCTTCCATGGCTTCTCACAGTATTTCCATGGCCTCAGCTGCTCTGCATGACCCTTTCATGCCTTCAAAACCAGTACCACCTGGGTGACCCTTACATATTACCAAGTTCCATTGCAGCAGGAGTACAACCTTGGCTGTCTCTGAAACACAGCCTCTTTGTGCTTTCAGAAAACACTTTCCAGAAGATGTCACCTGGACGATGCTGGTCTCTTCTTAATCACCACTAATTTCATAGCTCCATCTAACCAGCATCAATAGTCCCAGTAATGCAAAGGTTTTGCTTTAGTAGTTCTGGTATCTTGTTAATCACAGCTGATTCTTCAGCCCCAGCTACCCAGAGCCACAGAATAATCAAACTCCAATATAGCAATGGCCCTGAAAAGAGTCTTTAATTTTCCCTCTGAAATCTCACAAGCCAGGCCTCTATCTTCTGCACTGTACGAAACATTATCTTCTAAGCTCCTACACAACATTCAACAGAGCTCTTAACACCTAATGGATCTTCTGACCCAAAGTTCAAATGTCTTTCCACAGTCCTCCCCAAAACATGGTCAGGCTGTCACAAGAATACCCCACTATGCTGGTACCAATTTGTCTTAGTCAGGGTTTATATTCCTGCACAAACATCATGACCAAGAAGTATTTGGGGAGGAACACTTCCATGCAGCTGTTCATCACCAAAGGAAGTCAGGACTGAAACCCAAGCAGGTCAGAGAGCAGGAGCTGATGCAGAAGCCACAGAGGGATGTTCTTTACTGGCTTGTTCCCCTGGCTTGCTAAGCCTGCTCTCTTATAGAACCCAAGACCGCCAGCCCAGAGATGGTCCCACACACAAGGGGCCTTTCCCCCTTGATCACTAATTGAGAAAATACCTAACAGCTAGATCTCATGTAGGTACTTCCCCAACTGAAGCTCCTTTCTCTGTAATAACCCCAGCTTTATCAAGTTGACACAAAACTGGCCAGTACAAAAATGACGTGACTTTTGTAAACCACGTCATAAAACCTATGCTCTAGTCCTCCTGCAGCCATGATAAGGAAATTGGTTTGTCTCAGTAAAACATGAAGAAATCTGAAGCTTTTTGATGAATATCTATGCGTTTTGAGTGTATGGGCATTCTGGAAACAACACATTCATTTAGTGCATTGCTTTCAATTTGTTTTAGATATGGTTCTAAACATAGCACACGAAAGTTAGATGATATTATTTGCAATAAAAATGAAGAGTAAATAAAGGAAATGTGTGGAATAGCATTGCTTGCAAACAGTAGAAAAATAATTTAAACTATTCGCTAGAAAATGCATATGACTAATGAAGTTAAAATATAAACCTACAATTTGAATGGTTTGTTTCTATATAATCTTCATATCTCAGTGTCTGTATACTTTCCATAAACCTTCAGTAAGACTCCAGGAAACATTATTTATTTGGAAAATAAATTTACAAAGAATTTTACTACAAAGAATCTATACAGTTCAATTTATAACAAGATAAACTAGGCTAATTCACCTAAGTAGCTAACAAAATGAATAAAGAAATTTAAATTTGATTATAATTGGACATCTTCAGTTAATTAAGAAGGAAATATCTTTTCTTTTCTCTCACATTACTTTTGTCACTATAACTTTATTTTGATTACAGAGTATGACCCTTTTAAAAAGAAAGTGTCAAATATGAGCTATATTTGATGTTTTCAAAGTAAATAACAATTGAAAGGCAATAGTTTGTTCAAATGTAGGAAGGTGAACTGCAACTATAAATAATGTGTGAATGAAGATGCTATTTACCATTATACTTAACAATCACCACCAATTATTGTTTGTAGTGTATTTATTTCACACCTGAAGAAAAACATTTTAACAAATCTGTTTCAACTATAAGGAAACTTTTCTAGTTGCATTTTAATATATAGTATTATCACTAAATAAAGAATTAGGAGAAACGTGTTTTAGAACTTTGTATTATTTTGATGAAATTTAAACTCTTATTTTAGTTTTCCTTCTTTCTTTCTTTCTTTCTTTCTTTCTTTCTTTCTTTCTTTCTTTCTTTCTTCTTTTCCTTTAGGTTATTTATTTATTTTTTTAAATACATTTTTATTAGATATTTTCTTCATTTACATTTTAAATGTTATCCATAAAGTTCCCTATACCCTCCACCTGATCTGCTCCCCAACCCATCCATTTCTGATTCCTGACCCTGGCATTCCCCTGTACTGGAGCAATTGATCTTCAGAAGATCAAGGGCTTCTTCTCCCATTGATGACTAGGCCATCCTCTGCTACATATGCAACTAGAGAAACAGTTCTGTGGCATACTGGTTAGTTCATATTGTTGATCCTCCTATAAGGTTGCTGACACCTTTAGCTCCTTGGTGACTTTCTCTAGCTCCTTCTTTAGGGGCCCTGTGTTCCATCCAATAGATAGATGACTGTGAGCATCCACTTCTGTATTTGCCAGGTAGTGGTATAACCTCACCAGAGAGAGCTATATCAGGGTCCTGTCAGCAAAATCTTGCTGACAATGTGAAATAGTGCCTGGGTTTGGTGGTTGTCTATGGGATGGATCCCCAGGTGGGACAGTCTATGGATGGTCTTTTATTCTGTTTCAGTTCCAAACTTTGTCTCTGTAACTCCTTCCATGGGTATTTTGTTCCCCATTCTAAGAAGGAATGAAGTATCCATATTTTGGTCTTCCTTCTTCTTGAGTTTCATGTGTTTTGTAAATTTTAACTAGGGTAGTCCAAGTTTCTGGCCTACTATCCTCTTATCAGAGAGTGTGAATCTCTGGTGGAATCACCATGCTTGATCTCAAGCTGTACTACAGAGCAATTGTGATTAAAACTGCATGGTACAGGTCCAGTGACAGAAAGGTAGATCAACGGAATAAAATTGAAGACCCAGAAGTGAACCCACACACCTATGGTCACTTGATCTTTGACAAAGGAGCTAACACCATCCAGTGGAAAGAAGATAGCATCTCAACAAATGGTTCTGGGTCAATTGGCGGTTAGCATGTAGAGGAAAGTGAATTGATCCATTCTTATCTTCTTGTACAAAGCACAAGTCTAAGTGTATCAAGGAACTTCACATAAAACCAGAGACTCTGAAGCTTATAGAGGAGAAAGTGGGGAAACGCCTCGAAGATATGGGCACAGGGGAAAATATTCCTCACAGGAATGGCTTGTGCTGTAAGATCGAGAATTGACAAATGGGACCTCAAAGCTTCTGTAAGGTAAAAAACACTGTCAATAAGACAAAAAGGCCACCAACAGATTGGGAAAGGATCTGTACCAATCCTAAATCAGACAGGGGACTAATATTCAATAAATATAATGAACTCAAGAAGATGGACTCCAGAAAAACAAATAACCCCACTAAAATGGGGTATAGAGCTTAACAAAGAATTCTAAACTGAGGAATACCAAATGACTGAGAAGCACCCAAAAAAATGTTCAACATCCTTAATCATCAGGGAAATGCAAATCAAAACAACGTTGAGATTCCACCTCACACCAGTCAGAATGGCTAAGATCAAAAATTCATTTGACAGGAGATGCTGGCTTGGATGTGGAGAAAGAGGAACAGTCCTCCATTGCTGGTGGGATTGCAAGCTGGTACAACCACTCTGGAAATCAGTCTGGCAGTTCCTCAGAAAATTGGACATAGTTCTACTGGAAGATCCAGCAATACCTCTCCTGGGCATATACCTAGAAGATGCTCCAACTTGTAATAAGAACACATGCTCCACTATGTTCATAGCAGTCTTATTTATAATAGCCAGAAGATGGAAAGAACCCAGATGTCCCTCAACAGAGGATTGGATACAGAAAATGTGGTACATTTACACAATGGAGTACTACTCAGCAATTAAAAAAACAATGAATTTAAGAAATTCTTAGGCAAATGGATGCTTCTGGTTGATATCATCCTTAGTGAGGTAACCCAATCACAAAAGAATATCTCCTTTCTTATTAAAGCTGGAAGAGGCAATCCAGAAGGAGGAAAGTCTTTCAAAGGCAGGGAACAGAGTCAGAGAAAATCCCCTGCTCTCTCTGTTAGAAGTTCCACAAGAAAAACAACTTACAGTACTGTAACTTTATGTGTGAATTATAGAACACCCAAGGCTCCACAGAGAAACCCTAAAATAATCTTCTAATAAAGGCATTGATTTCAATTGGTTTATACTTTTAAAGATGCCACCTTCTAGAATGTATGGAGTAGTATTTGACTGCTTTTTGTCATATGAAAGATAATGTAGACTCCTTAAAAATAAGAAGCTAGAACAGATGACAGAAATTAGACCTTTGGATAACTAGAATTAATGATAGTTACACCAACCCACCTATGAAACTTTTGATCTTTCTTCTACCTACTAAATATGCAGGGACAGGTGGTGGAACCAAGACTAAGGGAATGGCCAACCAAACCAGGCCCAACTAGAGACCCATCCATGGGCAAGCACCAATCCCTGAAGGTATTAATGATACTTTGTTATACTTTCAGTCAGGAGCCTAGCATTGCTGTCCTCTGAGAGACTCGACCAAGCAGCTGACTCAGCAGATGCAGAGTCCCAGATCCAGACATTGGATGGAGCTTTGGGACTCTTATGGAATAGTTGAGGGATGGATTGAGGACCCTGAAGTGCACTACCGACCTACAGATGGGACAAAAGTCTCCAGTTCAACTTTAAACCAGACTCAGGCTGATCAGTATCTAAAGTCTGGAGGATCAGAATCCAAAACGCAGCCTGACCAGAAGCTAAACTCAGGAAGCTCCATGATTCAGAAAAAAAGGATGAGACACAGACAAACAAACAAACACAACAAGCACGTTTCAGAAAACAGACACTCAGAGACACTGGCCAGCACACACACATTCTAGAGGGGATCCCCATACCTCCAAGTCGGTGTGAGGGGTGGTTGCAGTTCCTGGCCAATGCACCAAATGAAAGACTCAGAACGTGAGGACTCTCTCAGATTCTGACTCAGGAGAGGTGACACACAAAATCACTCATGAGAAATGGTCTTAATGCAAACTGCAAGAGGACTTTTATTCCAAGAACACTCTGGGAACCACAGTGTACACAGGACCTTGGGTCCCAAGTAGCTGGATAAGAAGAAGAAACCACAATTCAAGGAGGTGGGGAGGGTGTTGTTGGAAAATACCAAAAGTACCAGTTAAGAGTCACAAAGAAGTACAAAATAACAAGAGTTACAAGGAATACCTGGTGTTGTTGGAAAATACCAAAAATACCAGTTAAGAGTCACAAAGAAGTACAAAATCACAAGAGTTACAAGGAATACCTGGTGTTGTTGGAAAATACCAAAAATACCAGTTAAGAGTCACAAGGAAGTACAAAATCACAAGAGTTACAAGGAATACCTGGTAATTGTGCGGGTTATTTCTCATGATACTTTCTATGAGCCCCTAGCAATAGTACATTAGCATAATGCATTCCAGCAATGGTCAGGGTGGGTCAGAGTGACTTTCCTTGAATAAACACTCCCTGAACCCAGGAAGCAGGTGGGTGGAGGAATGTTGCTATCTCTTAGCATGCCTTGGAGCACTGAGTCACAAAGGTCACATTCTCAAGCCTGGGCCCAAAGGCCCAGTTTATCACAGCCTGGTCTTCATGTGAGTCCCAAACACTGGAAATGGGCGCTATCTGTGGAATCTGTTCCACTAACTTAACTGTCTCGTCTGGCCTCAATAGAAGAAGTTCTTAGCCACGCAAATATTTGGTGAGCCAGGGTATGTGAATACTCAGGGCTAGAGAGACTCTACTCTCTTAGAGGAGAAAGGGAGGAGATATGCAGAGGGACTGTAAGAGAGGAGAGCCAAAACAGGGAAGCAATCATGTTGTGAATAAATAAAATAGTGATAATAATACTAATGATAATAATAATTTATTATTTTTTCTATCCTCAAACCTCAAGTCTTTTGGCATTTGTCTAATTCAAACTCATTTATAATTAGGTCAATATTTCACAAATTGTACCCATGGTTTTCTGAATTTCTATTTTGCTACATCCACACCAATAGTGACCTGCCTGACAGACTGAAAATACTGGGCCTGGTCCTGAGGCAAAAAGTTCACGGAAATGTAGTCTCCTGGAATCCTTGGCATCCTGTATAATGAATGCTCCAATGTCCTTGCTTTAGTGGATAAATGGATCTGTGTGCTTTCCCTTAATATTGCTTTATTACATGTGCTCCTAAGGATCGATGTTTTGACATATAGCTAAGTTAGATTCTAGGCAGCCCTTGGGCACGGATAGCTAAGTCACTGCCCTACACAGAAATTTACCATTATCTAGGAAGAAGGAAGTTTGTGACCCGAGGAGGAACCAGAGTAGATACTTAGAACTATAGCTAGCTGAGTTCCACCCATATACAAGTATTTACAATGGCCTATGGGGAAGGTGGGCTATGGCAAGAGCACGAAGCTCTTGCCCCTGGCTTCTAAGATTAGGTGGACCTTAGTTGGAGCTGTTTTTGATCCCAGTTGTTAACATTGAATTTTATATCAGTTGGTTCCTGCCAGTCCCTCTGTGTTTGCATTCCTCTGTTTTGTGTAAGCATCTGGTAACCTCATTGTACTTTGCCAGTGTGTCACCTAACTTCCCTATTTTCTTCTGTATAAAAAGTTTGATGCTCCATTTAACAAATTACATTCAGATCCACACTCCCTTGTATCGAGTCTGTCTCCCAACATTCCCCAACTCCTTGCTCATCTGCTCCAGAGACTCGTTCCACACAGACAGGGGACCAAAAGGCTCTGGGGCACTATCTACTCTTAATGATATTTTATGGCATTGCCTCATGATTTAAATGACAAATTTAGAAAACATATCCAACACACAGTACATTGAAAGAAATTAACTAAAGTTTAGATAGTATATTGATTGTTTAATCAGTTTTGCTGCAAATATTTATTTTATTTCTACAACTACTTGAAAATAAATCAATCAGCAATCCATTTTTCAGAAGTTATGAGATATACAGAGATCAAATTAATAAATCAAGTAAAAAATATCATGTAAAACAATTAATATCAACAAAATGAGATGATATTTAAGTACTAATAAGATGATTGAAATTGTTGTTCTATGATCTAAAGAAATATCAATATTTTCAAGTCTTCACACTACCCCAAGCAACATATAGAGTTATCATACTCTTCATCAAATCCAGATGATTTTTATAAGCTACATAGAGAGATAAAAGACAAAAGAGTGTGATCACAAACAAAAAAAAGGCAATGGCAAAATAATGTGATTGTAAAAAAACAAACAAACAGAGTATAGGAACAGAAGAACCTGCATGCAAATTATCATATAATATAATCTTAACTCATAGAAAATTAAAGGCACATAGAAACTGTCAGGATACCAGTGGAAGAGAAGGGAAGACACCCATTTAGAACATATATTTGTAGCAGAGTGGTTCAAGAGAACTAAATTAAACACTTCTTTAAAAAGATAAAATAGCAATTGTGCCAAGAAAAATAGAAATACAAAACAAAACAAGCAAACAAACAAAAACCTCTCCCTACCCAGATAAATGAAACCAAAGTCCTATCATCCATCCTGCAGAAAATGAAACTGGAAATTTATTAAAGGCTCAAGTACAAGAACTGAAATTTTGGAACAGAATGTATAAGGGATAGCTTGTAACGTTGGGATAAGCAAACTTGTATAGAACCAAATCATAAAAAGAGGCAAAGGAGAAGAAAGTGTAAGATAATGTCCAACTAAACATAGCTGGGAAATAAGTAGGAACAATAAATAAAGTGACAAGCCAAGCTACAGAATGGAGGGAAGTGTCTGGAAGAACACGCCCAACAGCAGGTTACTAATCAAGGGAAGTATGGAAATGAAGAAAACCAGTAACTAATTAAACAATTAACAGAGAAATTCAATTGTTTTCCTCTAAATCTGTTAAAAAGAATACATCTATATTGTCAACATTCATAACGTATGAACAAAGAAAATACAGATTGAAGTATACTCTATAGATATAATCATTAAGTAATCATTAAAAAAACCCAACAAAACTATATTCCACATTAAATGGGATTGTATTTTGTAAAAGAAGTATTACACAAGATTAAGTGGAATAAATGATGGCCATTATGAAAACCAGATATTGAGTTCTTTAAAAATTGAAAATAGAATTTTAACAGTATCCTTAAATCATATTTCCTAATATGTGCATAATATTATGTTCAAGATGTTTATATTAAAATATTAATTTTATCCCTAGCCATTATAGTAAGGATATAGAATCACCCTGAATGTTGGTAAGTGACTGACATATGATGATTACCTTCACTAGACAGGTCTAAATGTTTCTATGTACCAGAAACTCATTTCTTGTATGTGTTACAATAGCAGATCAATTAAAAATCAGGCATAGATTGTCAAATTCTTTTAAAAATTAAAGTTAATATCATCACAATAGGTTTTATTTTAAACTGTCTACATCCAGATGATGCAGAACTTGGTATTGTTCAGATAAAAGAGGATATCATCTTGAGTGAGGTAACCTAATAACAAAAGAACACACATGATATGCACTCACTGATAAATGGATATTAGCCCAGAAGCTCAGAATCTGTCTTAGAAAGAGGAACAAAATACCCATGGTAGGAGTTAAAGAGACAAAGTTCAAAGCAGAGATTGAGGAATGACCATCCAGATACTGCCCCACTTGGGGATCCATCACATAAACAACCACTAAACCCAGATACTATGGCAGATGCTAACCTGAGCCTGCTGACAGGAGCCTGATATAGCTGTCTCCTCAGGGCCTCTGCCAGTGCCTGGCAAATACAAAAGTGGATTCTCACAATCATCCATTGGATGGAGCACAAGGTCCTCAATGAAGGAGCTAGTGATAGTACCCAAGGAGCTGAAGGGGTCTGAAGGAGGAACATCAATATGAACTAAGAAGTACCCCAGAGCTTCTTGGAACTAAACCACCAATCAAAGAAAACACATGGTAGAATTTGTGGTTCTAGCTGTATATGTAGCAGAGGATGACCTAGTCCGTCATCAATGAGAGGAGAGGCCCTAGGTCCTGTAAAGGTTCTGTGCCCCAGTATAGGGGAATGCTAGGACTGGGAATGGGAGTAGATGGGTTGGGGAGTAGGGTGAAGGGGAAAGGGATAGGGGATCTTTGGAGGAGAAACAAGAAAAGGAGAGAACATTTGAAATGTAAATAAAGAAAACATCATATATATTATATATGATAGTTAATAGAGTAAACACTTTTTCAACCTGAACACAGTTTTAGTAGCTTCCATATAGTTTCTCAATAACCTAACAATATTTTAAAGATTTTTTTATTTATACTTTAAGCATAAAACTAAATTGTAGCTTATCAAATTACACTGAGCAAAGGATAATATTGCCTGAGTTTATACCATGTGAGTAGAACAGCGTGTGCTGTATATACTTCATTATATCATGTGCTGTTTAGTTTACAGCTTTTAAAGTAATTAATCATTTCCATTTTTAAGAAAAAAAATTCAGAGAATTTTGGAGCTAAATTTGCTGGAGCTAAATGTCTAATTGAAACGCAGTGTTAATATTTTAATAAAACTGTGCCTTTAAATGTCACAAGTTTCCAATAGTATTAATAGCCTTTGTAACGTACAATATATGCTCAGATTAATAAACCAAAGAAAATAAGTTTTAATCTCTTGTGTGTGGTATTCTGTGTCATCCCACGTGCTTCTGGCTGAAGATTTTAAAGCAAAAGGAGCAGCATTGTAAATCCACTTCCTGTGATAACACACAACTTGTGTCAGACAAGACTTCCTGTGATAACACACAACTTGTGTCAAACAAGCAACACTTCTGTCTGTTGTTTCTTCATGTTCTTGCATTTTTATCTGAACTTAGTGTATTTTAAATCAAATTTGGAATCAGTTTTCATTTCTTAAAACAAGATAAAAACAGAAAAGCCCTGCGCTCCACATCTTCTGCCGACAGCTGTCAGTCTCTCCTGTGCTTCAGCACTCTATCATGTTTATGCTGATGAAACTGATTTTGTTGTAATAATTGTCTAGCAATTTGGATTAATTCCAAAATCAGTGCTAACACCTGCACACCTACACACAACAGTGCATTTGATGAAGTCTCTAGTCTCCTATACACAGGGGAAAAACTGTTTTCAACCTTCCAACAGCTTCTTGAACTTTGTTTATAACCTTTGTCAAATGATTCAGTCCTTGGGTTTTGCCAAGATAGGATGTCATGAGTATAGATAACTACATTCCTGTAATAGATACAGTATCAGAAATTAATACTATTCATTAGAGCAAAGTTTTCGGATTCGGGATCTGTAGATATATACGGCTAAGTTGCAAAGAATATGCCCTAAATACTCTTGTACAGGAACAAGTTTGGTATCCAGCTACTCCAGCTTCCTGCAAATCTAATTCCAGGAGTCTCTGGTCTCCATGGGCACTGGCACTTGCATGTGCTTATCTGGTAACACACACACACACACACACACACACACACACACACACAGAGAGAGAGAGAGAGAGAGAGAAAGAGAGACAGACAGACACACACACACACAATCATTAAAAATATCTCTAAAAGCATTTCAATATTATAAACAGTACTCTACTTCATTTGAACAGAGAAATGTAGCAGGAAGTAATGAGAGACTCAATCTGCTCTATAGAAAAGATACAAAGAATCCTTAAGAAAATAGTATGGGGCTTGAAATGATCCTAACCTGCTAGGCAGCACCTGCAGTCTCAGTTCCCTGAGAAGTTTGTATCTGCTTTTCTCACATCCATTTTTGTAACAAATGCTCTTCTTCTCTCTGATACGTACCTTGGATCTCATCAAACTTTCTAATGCCTCTCTTAAGAAAAACTCACTAAATGTCACTCAATTGGAAAAGTAATCTCTGTCTTCCCAAATTCAGGAGCTTCACCTTTCTCCTGTGCCGTCCTGGAAAATGGCATGTGTTGATTTCATGGTCAACCTTGTCTCAATCTATTACAAATACTGCTAACCTAACTGGCCCTCTTCGCAATCACCTAGACTTTTGACCTCAGATTGTTTGAAACACTGTTACTATGACTTTCTTAGCTGTGCTATATTACACAGCTACCCACACTGTGGGGATACATTCTGGTTTTTGTGGTTTTGTTTTGTTTTGTTTTGTTTTGTTTTGTTGTTTGTTTGTTTGTTTGTTTGTTTTTCTATATACCACTTAGGTTCAAAATCTTGTAACTATTTGCTGAATCTTGTAGCCAAATTCTTAATATAAGCTATAATCACTAAAAACTTAAGACTGATGTCCTGCTGAGTACTAAGCCTGTTTTGGTTGGTTGGTTAGTTAATTTGATGGTTGGTTGGCTTTGGTTTTGGTTTATCCTGTCTTTAATTGAACAATGCAACTGTCAACAATGCAACTTTGAATTTCAGAGGAGCCAACTTTCAGCCTAAGTTAATAGATAGCCTTAACTTTAAATTATGTACTCTTCTATGTCCTTAACCCAGAGAGATGCATGTGTATTTGCATTTCTATGTTATGTTAATAATTGGATTAAAATAGCCAATAGTTTGGCAACAGTCTTATATAATTAAATTCATCCATAAATATTAAAAGATATAGTTATAATTTAATGATTGTGTATTTGCAGTATTCAGTGCTCAGGGTCATTTCAGGTAAATAACTTACTCCTTTTACAATCTCTGTTAAAGTTCTCTGTCAAGAAATTCTCCTTACTCCTCCATGTGAAGCTTTCTGTGCTGTCAATGAATACAGACATAAATGCTGTGTTAAAGACATTGAGATATCAGATACGCATAGTGACCCCATTTGTGTGCAAAGACACAGCATATAGTAGCAGATCAGACACACACGAGGGAGATATGCCATTAAGCCAGAAACTACAAACAAAAGGCAGAGAGAGAGAGAGAGAGAGAGAGAGAGAGAGAGAGAGAGAGAGAGAGAGAGAGAGAGAGAGAGAGAGCAAAGTTGAGAACTCATATTTGGGCAAATTCTTTTGCAAATTGATACTACAGAGAATTCTTAGGTTATTTATTTTTTTCCTTTTTCTTAATGTTACACTATCTCATTTTGGTGCCACAAGGCTATCTTTAGTGCTGGTAACCAATTCACCAGCCTAACACAGCCCTGTTACTATTTTAAAGTCAATGTGGAGTACAAATATTTTATTTGAGCAGGTTCTGTGGTTTTAAGTGAACTTATTTTGAATCTTTAAAACGTCTAATTTTTTGTTATATTTCTTCTGAACAGCTTATATTAATCACAGTGTGACATTCTGTTGGAATGGAGTGGATCTGTAAGTATCTGCCATCAAACTGAGCTATTGAAATTTGTTTTTAATTTTTGCCATAGTATATGACTGTAAATTTACAAAACTTATATCATATATCTCTAAAATGAGGCATCAACTTACATTTGAAGTTTAAATGATTACATAGTATTGTTTTATTAGCAATATATAATAGTTTGTCTTGCATTTACTTTTTCCTTATATTTATAATATTACTTCATATTTATAAATATAGTTATTGTATTATGACTATGTCAATATGCACTTCGGTACTTCCTATTATTATTGAAAACTTTAAACTTGGCTTTCTTTTTCTTATTGTTTATCCATTTTATTTCCATGTCTAGGAATCTTCCTCCCTGTCATGGTGGTGGCAGGATAGTTAAGATGCAGATTGGAAAGTTAGCAGAGGACCCAGGGAGGTCATTTTTACTATTAATGCCCAAAATAAGCTTTCATGATCACTATCAAGTTATCGTCCTCCATTGTCTTCCTCTAGTATTCTTTTTTTTTTTAAATTACCTTCTAGTAGTCGCCCTCCTGTAAGTCCCCCACAGTTCTTTATCCCATTACTCCTCTCCCTTACCTCTACTCCTCCCCACCCCACCTCAACCAGACATCTTTCTTCTCTATGGCCTAAAGTCTCTCCAGGATTAAGCACATCTTTTCCCATTGAGGACACACCAGGCAGACCTTTGCTTCATATGTGCCAGGGGCCTCAGACCAGCCTGTCCTGGTTGGTGGCTCAGTCTCTAAGGGTTCACTATAGTCTTGGTTAGTTTTCTGTTGATGTAATTACACTAGTCAAAATTATCGCCAATGAGATTTGGTACATCTGTATCACTCTTTTATAATTTAAAACTATCCAATCATATTTGTCTTCCATACCAAATTTGATTCACCACATTATACAAATTGGTTTTTTGAGTAAATTTACTTGTAATACATTTTGTATAACTTTGCCGCTTAAAAAATATAATACTTTCTAATTTCAATGCTTTTGTTTTCAGAATTTAAAATGCATATTGGAATGTGTCACAATATATTGTAATTGTGATTGAAAACTAATATTATAATATAAGCACTTTGATTATTAATTATTTAATTTCTGGCATTAAATATTTCCATTTGTGTTTAACGTGTGTTTTATGTCAAAATTATTTATTTAATTATATAATTTTTGCATAGGAACAAAGTGTTTATAAGAAAATATGTTCAGTCACGTTAGCACATTGTAATGCCAACAAAGAAACACGAAGATACTGAGTTGTACAGAAAGAACATCCCTCAAAAAATAATGAGAAAGAGAGAGAGAGAGAGAGAGAGAGAGAGAGAGAGAGAGAGACAGAGATAGAGACAGAGACAGAGACAGAGACAGAGACAGAAAGAGCGAGAGCAATAGCATGAGACAGAGACAGTCAGAGACAGAGAGATAACCAGAGACAGACAGAGACATACAGACAGTCAGAGACAGACAGAGACACAGGGAGAGGAGGAGACAGGGAGACCAAAGAAACACTACATACTGCTAAGTTCTTAATGATACATATATTTCAATCTTCTTCCTTCTCTTAAGGCTCAGGGAGCACTATATAAGCATGTGAGATATATCATAAGTTGCAAATCCTTAGAAGATTATAATGAAAAGGTATTTTATAAACACAGATGGAATATTATAAGCATGTAACATATAGCATCTCTGTCTATATGTATAATCCTGCACATGATTAAGCCAGACAAAATTCCAGCATGGGAAGGTGAGGAGTTCACTGAGTCTTAACACTAGCTGAGGGGTTATAGGCAACTAATAACTGTTGAGGTTGAGATCAGTTTATTTGGGGTGAGGGGAAGGGCATGAGATCACTGAGTGGCTTTATGCTCAGCAAATGGTCCTACACATATAAGCAGCTGTAAGTAGACTCAGTGGATTTTCAAAAGAAAGGGCATGAATTTTAGAGGGAATGGATGAGGAAAACATAGTTATTAATATGTTTTATATTAACACAAACATATAAATGTATATGATATGTATTTACATATGAATGCATTTATATATATGAATCCATCCAAAAAATTAATAGCTGAACACAGATGACATAATTCTTTTGTATATCTTCAGGCTATAATTTTAGGACATAATGTCACTGAGTCACAGATGAATCAGTTGAGGATGTAACCAAGTTTAAAATTCTTCAATCCTTTATCTAATTGACAAATACAATGGAAGATTCTTAAAACCAATAATGGGGATCTACAGGCTGGAACAGGATTTAAATATACACCAATTCCCCTGTGATAAATGGCACTCACTGTCAACCTGACAAAATTAACCGATGTGTGAAGCCTCATAGTAAACCTCTTTCTGTGTGAGTCTGATGTGTGTCTGTTTAACAGAGACCTCATATCCATAACCCTTCTGGAAGATTTTGGTGGTAATCACTGTGCTGGAACTGTGGTAACCTCAGTCTCCTAAACTTAGCCATTTTAAATGTAGGGCAGTGAGTGCCTTTAGAAGAGCAACACCTGTCTTGTCCTGCTTTTGGACAATGGACAACTTGGACAGTTTGTGACTGTTTTGATAATACATTTATTATTTTTCTCAGAAGTATTATTTTTTTGGTCTATTTCTGAGATAGGAGGAATGTTAACTTGTGTTTTCCACTGCTGCAAGGAATCATATCACCCCATGAATTCATGACCATACTAGTGATTTTCGTTTTCCTATTTGTACTTTTCATTTTATACTCTTGACCCATCTTGCTTTTTTTTTTTTTTTTTTTTTTAACCAAGGGTAATATTCTAGTACATGACGCTGAATATTTACTTATTGCAAAGACCAATCTGGATTTTAAGATTTTGGTGAAATTATTGTTACTCTTCTGAGTCTAATAAACTTTCAATTTCAATGTTATTTATTTCTGTTTTTATCGTTGGCCTCTGATCATTTACAGCAATTTGTCAGAAAACATGTTTCTGATTTTTCCTGAATTTTTTGTTTTATATACTGAAGTTGTTCTGTCCTTGATTATACTCAGAGCAGTATATTAAAAGACATTAAATCTTTTATTTCTTCTGTGGATAAGTTTCTCTGATGCTGACAGGGAATGACTGAATCAAACTTGATAGTGGGGCCTGAGGGAGATCCCCGAGGAATTTCCTTACAGTAAAGGGTTACCTTACCTGTACCTTGTGGATCTGCATCCATTAGTCCAATGGCAGCCTTCACCACACCTTCTGCATACTCCAGAAGGCTAGTATGAGAAAACTGCTAATTTAAGTTGAAGCCCACTATGACCTCATAGTCTCTGGCATGGCAAAGCATTTGACTGGACTTCTTTGTCTATAACCTTGTCTGAGGAAATCTAAGCCCACATATATGCCTCTACCTTAGTAATGCCATATAGCCTTAATTAGATTAGGATCAATTTCCTTCTCCTGATTAAGCTTATTCAGCCAGCACTTGAGATTTCTGAAATACTTCCTCATGTTAATGAGGTATCCCAGGTACCCTAAGCCCCCAGCAAATGATCTTTTCATTTCCAGATGTTCCTACACTCAGTACCCTCAAATTGTATAAGTCTTGGATCACCCTAAGTAAAGTTGATCTGCTTACTGATTGCTGGTCCTGGTGTGGTAATTCACTGTACATACAAACAGGGCTTTTGAAATATGCACCCCACCCCTGATCCTTGTAGTAATATCTTGCCTAATCTAATGACTTCACCTATCATAATTAAAACACTTGGCATTTTGATTGTTCTCTAATATTTTTGGACATTTCTGCTCCTGTCAGAGACATCATAAATGTGAGTTCCAATATCAGCCATATTTCTAATCTATTAATTGACAGGTGCTGATCTTGCCTTTAAAGCTCTAATCGCCCTTTTGTATTCTGAATTAGCATTTTCAAAAGCCAAAGATTTGATTAATATTTGCCTGACTTCCAAATCTGAATCTATTCTATTTACAGATGAAATCAATCTTTTTGCAAAGTAGCAGTGAAGGATTCTTTTGGGCCTTGTAAAATTATAGTAAATGATCCAGACCTCTTTCTTGCTTCTTCAACTTTGTTCCAAGCCTTTCAAGCTGCTAAGTAACATAGTGCCAAGGTGTGACCATCAAATTCAAGGAGCTTTTGTAACTCAACATATTGACCTTTACCTGGCAATTGGTCTTGGGAAATAGTAATACCTCCAGCTGAATTAAGTTGTTCTATAGCTCTCGCTTCCTCTTTCCACAATGTTCATCATTATAACTGAGTACCAATATTGCTATAGTCAAGTTTTTCCAGTCTTGAGTTACAATTCTGTTATGAGTTACCCATGAATTTAATATCTGTTTCACATAAGGTGAATACATTCCATATGAATCTTCTTGAATTTCCTCAAATCAAATATCTATAGGACTCCATTTAATTTCTTCATAAACCTGGGGGTGTCTGTCATGTACTGGTAGATAATAAATGGTAACTGGACAAAGTAAGACTAGGTTTATAACAACCCTAAACTGCCCCTAACCAGTTTCATCATGTAGTAGTATGGGAGGTTCTTATCCAAATTCTCCTCTCTCTGTCTGAGAATTTTTCTTATTTTCATGTGTAATTTTTTCTAAGTAGTGTATCTTATCAATCCACTTTTCACGTTTTTCTTTTTCCTTTATCTCTAAAGCTTTTCCTTGAGAGGTTACAGAAAGCCACTGTTGTTATTAAGGATAAAATATGAAATAGAAAAGTGATAATAATTGCAAACAATATTGAGCCATTTTAATTAAGTCATCTAGGTTTTCATTTTCTTCTTCTATTTTCAAGACCTCTAAAGTAGCATTGCACATGGTCCTACCACCCAACAACTTTTATTGTGACATTTTCAACCTCAACTTGCCCCTTGAGAACTTCCCAGGTAGCTTATCAATTCCAGTGGCTTCTCAGTTTGTTCTCAGGTAGCCAAGTGTTGGAGCACCCAATAATTTTAACAAAATCAAAATCGTTCAGTTTTACCAATGAAGATTGAGAAGCAAGATGGTGGAATGTGAGTCTGCTAGCTCAGAGATGCATGGTAAACACCCAGCTGATGCACCCAGCTGACATCTTTCCCCAACCACCATCCCCAAAGAAAACTAACTCTCCTGCTCCACAACTTCTCAAAAAACTCTCAAATTGAATGTCCCTCCCTTCTACTTCCTGTGTGCCATCCTATTCATCCTCCTGACTACTTCCTCTTTTTTTTTTTTTTGACAGGGTTTCTCTGTGTAGCCTTGGCTGTCATGGAACTCACTCTGTAGACCAGGCTGGCCTCAAACTCAGAAATCCACCTGCCTCTGCCTCCTAAGTGCTGGGATTAAAGACATGAGCCACTGCCTGGCCTTACTATGTTTTTTGTTTGTTTGTTTGTTTGTTTGTTTGTTTGTTTGTTTGTTTGTTTTTGGTTTTTGAGAGAGTAGGGCAAGGTTTGTTCCAGTGGTCACCTTGCAGTAAGTTCTGCTGTGGGTTTTTCCAGTAACATTTCTATCTCCTCAAGTCCTATTCTTGTCCTCAAAGGATCTGAAATGGATTTTCCCATTTTTTAAAGCAGAAACATCTGTCTATATAAAATTGTATGTTCAGGGTGTATTATTGTTATTCACTGTCTCAGAGGCACTTGTATCATTCCTTGCCCAAGGTTCCTGTTGTTGTTCTGGAGTCCCTGGGGTCATTCTGGGTGACCTGCCAAACACAAAGAACTAAAGCTTACTCTGGAAATGATCCCAGGTAATTTCTCCTCTGTGATGTTCTCTCAGATTTCTCCTGTTCTCTGTGATATTTCTGTCAGGTGTCCTCGGCATTCTACATCAGTAGGGTTTCTTCTTCTCCAATCATGTTGGGCGCCTGTTACAAATGTATCTGTTATTTGTCAGATGGAATTTTTAATTCTGTTTCATAAGCTCTCCCTTTCTAGTTCTTTCTGAAGTCTGTGTGGCTGGTTCAACTCAGCTGTTCTGTCTCAAACTCCTCTCCAAGCTGACTGATTTAAACTGGCTTCCCTCAGCTACTCACTCGATTGACCTCAATGTCCTCAAACTAATTCTAGCAATATGTTTCAATCTCCTGGCCCCTTCTCTTTCTCTGCTTCAATATATCTGTACCAGCTGGTTCTCTCTCTGCAACCTGTCTAGAAAACTGTCTCTCTAAAACCTGCTTCTGAACTCTACGAACTGAAAACCTGAACTGCCAGAAACTCAACTCCCTGCACTGCCTCTCAACTGACTCCCAAGTACAGGGATTAAAAGCATGTACCACCACACCTGGCCCTAAGGTTTTCTGTACCTGGGATTTTTTTTTTTTTTTTTTTTTTTTTTTTTTTAACCAGGCTGTCATTGAACTCAGTAATCTGCTTACCTCCCTCTCCTGGGATTAAAGGTGTGTCTGTATTCCATCCAGAGTAGCCATGTTGCTGGATTAAATCCCTCTATATCTTCTAATTAGTTATCAGAAGCAATCAATGTAATCAGCCTTTACCACTGCAGAGTTATATATATATAAGTAGAAGGGAAACTTCATTTATTTTATTACTGTCTATAGCTATATTGTTACACAATCAAAGTAAAACACATTTTTTAGCTGAGATGTTTCAGTTCTGTTTGCTGGTAAGGTTTTATTTATTTATTTTTGAATAGACATTACAGGAAGAACCTAACCTTTAGTCATACCATGGAATCAAATATTACTATAGCCATATGAGAGAAAATATATTTTAAAAAGCAACAGATTTCTTTTTGTTTCGTGTAATAAAATTATATAATTTTAACTGGAAAAACATTTATATGTACAAATTATACATTATTTGCAATAAAAGCTTTAAGATTGATAATAACTTCATGATACTATCACTGAAACATTTAAATTAGAAACTCAAAAAGATATGAATTATGAAACTAATTCTGAAGGGCTTTGCCTTGTTGCTTTGATACACTTAAAATAATGTCCAGTCCATGACACCCATGAAATTGTCTAGGTTAATTTACACTTTTCTTTCATTATTTGGGTTTTATAGATCCATAGAAGTATAAATTCAGTCTGCAGTAGTTCCTATTTAAGCTAATCATAGCCATATCTTAGGTCACACAACATTTTGATATTCTTCAGGATTGTTTATTTTGATACTGAAGAGTTGGATATTTTTCTATTCTCAATATATGTAAGTAAAATATATATTAAATGGAATACTAATTTTCTCCATTAAAGAAACTACTATTTATTTTTGAGGCAGCCAAAACCATATTAAAAATATTTTGACAGTTTACATTTTCAATATTGTTTTGAGTTAAATGATGACAGCTATGCAAGTAATATCAGGTTACTTAAATTTCTGTGTTTAATTTAATTTTAAAATATTATGAATAATTAATCTCTGGCCATCCACCTTAGGCTACTGCTTTGAAGTCTTTTACATGTAACAGACATTGTCATGAACATTGATATTTAGACAATTCAAGAAACTTAGAAAAATGTCTCAAACTGGTCTAGTAAGGCTCAAGTTATTAAGATTTACTTTTATGTAGGCTTAATAGAATTGGGGTTAATTATGCTTTGGCAGAGTAAATTGCTATATATCATTGCCCATCTGACTTTTGATTGATAGTCATAATTATCATGATTGATGTACTTGTCATGTCATGCTAATATAGAATAGAATCTTGTGATAATTTTGGAGAAATGGAAGAAATGAACAATAAAAACTGAGTGTGATTTGCCTTACAGCATTGCACTGACTAAAACTTAACTTCTCTTTATCTTAAGTGATTTAAATAAATTATAAAAAGGTCATGAGAGGACTTTCAGAATCAAACAGTGAAAGAGTTTGGCATTTGTGCCTGTTTCTATAAGTTTCAAAAAAGACCTATTCATCCACCCTCAAAGAGGGTGTGAAAAGATGAATATGTTGGAAAAACCTTGATATCTTTCTTTAGTGTCGACTATCTCTCTATATTTCCTAAGGCTTAAAAGGAGAACCCAATGAAGAACAAATGAACAAAAAATGAATCAATAATTCCATAAATAAAGGTGTGAGAAACCACTACTGTACCACTGTTCTATAGTAAATGACTAATGGAATAGGAAAATACAAGCCAGGAAGGTTGAGAACAGGAAGATGGTAAAGGAAGCACATGGCAAAATTTCCCACTGAACTAGACAAACTTCTGTGACATGTCTTTAGTATCACATTAAGCTAATTACTCTCACAGACATTCTTGCATATTAACAATGTTTGAGGATTCAGTATTACATGCGTGTCTTAGTTAGGGTTTTACTATTGTGAAGAGACAGCAACTTTTACAAAGGAAGGCAATTAATTAGAGTTGTCTTATGTTTCAGAGCTTTGGTCTACTGTCATGGTGGGAAGTTTGGTGGCACACAGGCAGACATGATGTTGGAGAAGTGACTGAGAGTTCTAAATCTGGATCTGGAGGTCTGAGGAGAGTAAGACTTGGCATACCTTGTGCTTTTAAACCACAAAGCCTACAGCCAGTGACACATGACTTTCAGCAAAGCCAAACCTCCAACAGTTCCACATCCCACACCTCTTCCCCACACCCCTTTCTCCAAGTGGACTTCCTTACCTCTAAACTCCCTGGGGTCTCCAATCTCTTGAGAGTTAGGTGCATCATCTCTGATTGAACACAGACCCAGCAGTCCAGGGTTTGAGAGATCTCAGGGGTCCAAGTTAATTAAGATCTCCTACAGGGTTGCCCTCTTCCTCAGCTTTTTTCAGCTGTTCCCTAATTCAACCACAGAAATCAACAGAATCTGTCCATTGGTTGGGTGCAAGTATCTGCTCTGAGTGCAGCCTCAACTGCTCTGACTGCAGTGGTTCCTCTAGGATGGGTCAGGATATGCTGTCTTCACTAGAGCAGCCTAGCTAGAAGTCTTCCCCAGAAGAAAGGACCAGATGGAAGAGGTAGAAGAGGTGTGGTATACCGGAGAGCAGATGATGGGTACCAAGTTCACTCTGCTCCCAGAGGTAGCTTTGGGACAGATTCTGTAGTGTGTGTATGTGTGTGTGTGTGTGTGTGTGTGTGTGTGTGTGTGTGTGTGTGTGTTTGTGTGTTGGTGGTGGTGGTTCTTAACAACTGCTCTGAATGCAGAGGATCCTCAAGGATGGGTCAGGATATGGTGTCTTCATGGGAGCAGACCAGATAGGAGTCTGCCCCAGCAGAAAGGACAGTGCAGAAGGGGCCGAAGGGGTGACATCATTCATTTAATACATTGTTTGTGAACTAGTACTTTGATTTATCCCCCTTGTCTTTTACAATTTGAACTTTCATATACACAATACTTTCATTGTATCTACCATCTATTGATCCCTCTCCAACTTCTAAAACAGAAGCCTTCCCAATGATGTCATTTTTTTTTAAACCTACTGACTCCAATATATTGTCTATGTGTGCTTAAGCATATGATCATCTACTGGAATAGGGTCACATTATCAGGGGCTACACCTCTGAAGAATACCGTGCATGTACATATTCTAGAAAGTTTTTGTAATATTAGCTTTCCACATGGATTTGGGGAGGGCGCTTTAGTGCTAATTTTCCCTCCCTACGCCTCCTCTTCTACTCTGTCTTCCCAAATCTTTCCAGAAGATATTTGTGTTTTAATCAACAAATTTTAAATTAAAAAAAAAAAAACTAGGATATTAGAATCTCTCAAGCCTTCAAGATTTCTGAAAACAAATAATTTCAAATTGACTTATTTAATTTTTAAATTTATGCTAGCATAATGGTATAAATAAAATGTGTTTAAGTTAATTCCATTTGAAACTAGGGTAGTTTTATTAAAACACACACACACACACACACACACACACACACACACACACACACACATTTAACAACTGATAGTCTTTAACAAGTTCTACATTAACACCTGAAGAAAAAAAAAACACTGCCCAGAAAAGCTGTATTTTTTTCTCACTTTTAAACTAGCCTTTAAAATGTCAGATGAGTGAAGAGAAGGAAATGTTCACAGAGACTAAGAACAAATGTGAGAGAGGTGAAGGTTAATTCAGTGAGTGAGACCACTGTCCTGTATTCAGAATGTATTCTTGTTACATTTCGTTCATCATTACCTGCTATGGTTAGGTGTCTAGCAAAGTAGGATTTGGAAAGTGGAAGAGCTGATAAAACACATGTCTGAGCATCACTTATTTAGAATGACAATTATCAAGTATCGTAATAAAGAATGCATTCATAGTCAAAGAAGAGATTATACCCACTTTAAAGCTTAGCAACATGTGGATTAAAGATGCCTTCGTAAGATCATTCTACTAAGATTAATCTACTCCTTAGTGGCCATAGTTCGACACAGGAAAGTTTCACATGCTTTATGTCACTGAAGCAAACAAATGCTTTATTGAGTGATATTGGCTATAATTAAGTCAAGAGAAATTTAGTATTGCTTTTTAGAGAAGACTTTCAAGTTCATTTATCACAACAGCTGCACAAACTTCCTATTTATACTTTTCTCACTGCTACTAGTCTGGCAATCTCATATCAAAATTTCTAATTACTGTTGTCTTCAAAATACACCCTTTCTCTCTGCTCTGTCTCACTGAATCTTTTTGCACATATGCTACCAAGAAGATAGATTTTTATTATACACCTGTTCATTTTAATAGTTACTTTCTCATATAATAGTCTGAATTCTTAATAATTATTTTATATTTCTACAGTGGTCTTTTTGTGTTACTCTTCCTCCCTGATTTCTTTTCTCTGGTGATGTAGTCAGTGGCCACGTAAGTTATCTGTTACATCATGAGTCTTATGACCTATGGTTTCCAGTTCATACTTCATAATCTACTCCATTAATTCTAATGAGAATCAATTTGTATAAAGGTGTTTTCTTTTGGGTTATACTTTCTCCTCTGAATATTTCTCCATCACTTCTTTCAAGTTTTATTAGAAATCCCAATAAATTAAAACTGGTTGAAAAGTTCTTTTGAAAAATATTCAATGACAACAGATATTTTAAATACTTCCCCTCGAATTGTTGCTGACATATAAAAGAGAAATTTGTTTTTATAGCAATAACTTCATAAAATGATTTATTTTAGGACATTGTACTTTACTTTGTTTTTTTACTGTTTGACATTATTTTTTAATTAATTATAATTAATATTCCATCCCCAACTCCTTCCCTCATCCCCTCATCTCAGCTCCAGCACTTCTCAGCAAATCTATCTTCTACTTTTTAGGTTCTTACCTGAGCATGTGTTAGAATTTAAATACTGGAGCAAGGGCAAGTTATCAGTAACTACACTGTAGAAGAACATGACACTTCCTTCCATAACAAGCTTTAATTGCCAATGGTCTCTGATTAAGTGCCTCAGTTGTAAAGCAAGATTCCGATGAGATTTCAGAGGACTCTGCTCAGTGGTATAATTGAACACGGAAAGGAGTGTTTGTAGAGACAGCCTGTCTCCCAGAGGAATCTGTCTCACCTTGAGCAACAACTTCTGGAAGGAATGAGGGTGGGAAAGAAATGTGGGGGCTATTATGCCTGTAATAATTTCCTCACATCCAAGTCCCTCGCTTGGACCTTATTGTCACTTCCTGATTTTATCATCTTGGCAGGGCCCCGATTTTGAGAGGATACCCCTTGCTGTGTATGATATAATAAACAGTCATGTTTATTGAAAGTCAGACTCTAGTCCCACTCTGCTTTCTCATCTCATTATACTGCCTCAGAAATCCAACAGTCCCTGAGCAAGGAGTGGGGCCATAAAGTTCAGGCATTATCCCAGGGGAATTTATACAAACCCAATATTCACAGGTTTCGTGAACATAACCATAATAACACTGAATTAATGAGTGCAATGGCTATGCAGTGACCAAGAATACCTTCTCCCCGTCCCTGGATGTTTCCTCATACTCTGGTACTTATGTGGGGTCTTATCTTGTCTAAGAAAATTCTTCCAGTTTATTAGTGTTTATTTAAATTAAATAAAATAAACAGCATTTTAATTAAGAAACTAAATTCATCACATTCTGTACACTCAAGGTCCCATGTTTGATTGTGACCTTCATGTAGGCAGAGTGATAAGGTAGTATGGGAAATCGATTTGTATGGGAAAATAAATACAGTGTTTCCTATCCATTGCTCTTTTTACAGAGTGAAATCTGGACACATGTATGGTAATCATGACCATCAATAATGCTGTGACAAACCATTGTTTTCTGGAAGATCAGTACTATATCACAAAACTTTTTAACAACATGTGAACAAAAACGGGGAAAAATATCACCTGGGATCCCAAACACAACTTTCATCACCTCTGGAAGTCCTTGTCTCTAAACATGCTTGGCTTATGTCACTAACATCTTTTGGGAAGTTATTTCTTTCTTTCTTTCTTTCTTTCTTTCTTTCTTTCTTTCTTTCTTTCTTTCTTTCTTTCTTTCTTTCTTTCTTTCTTTCTTTCCAGGTTTTATTCAACACCCCCTCCACATCCAAACTTCGACTGCTCCACATCCCACAACTCCTTCTCATCCCCTTGTCTCCATAAGGATGTCACCAATACATTCCCCCATCTCACCAGACCTCGAAACTCTCTGGGGTCTCAAGTCTCTTGAGGGTTAGGTGCATCATCTCTAACTGAACTCAGACCCAGCAGCCCTCTGCTGTATATGTATGGAGGCCTAATATCAGCTGGTGTATGCTGTCTGTTTGGTGATCCAGGGTTTGAGAGATCTCGGGGGTCCAGGTTAATTAAGACTGCTGGCCCTCCTACAGGGTCGCCCTCAGCCTCAATATCTTTCAGCCTTCCCTAATTCATTCACAGAGGTCAGTAGCGTTTCCATTGGTTTGGTGAAAATATCTGCATCTGTTTCTTTCAGTTTATTTCTGGGTCTTCTGGAGTGCGGTCATAATTAAATCCATTTTTGTGAGTGTTCAATCGCCTCAGTCATAGTGTCAGGCATTGGGACCTCCCTGTGAGCTGGCTTCCACTTTGGGCCTGTCACTGGACCTCTTTTTTTTCCCTTCGGCTCCTCTCCATTTCCATTCCTACAGTTCTTTCAAATAACAACAATTATGGGTGAGAGAAGTGACTGTGGGATGACAACCCTCTCCCTCATTTGATGCTGACTTCCTGCTGGAGGTGGGCTCTAAATGTTCCTTCTCCTTATTGTCAAGCATTTCATCTAAGGTCCCTCTCTTTGCATTGTCTCTCACCTCCTAGATCTCTGGTGCATTCTGGAGGGTTCCCCCAACCACCTACCTCCCTAGATTACCTGTTTCTAGTCCACTGGCTTCCCAGAGGCAGCTCTGGAACTTGGGGGAGTAGGGCTTCTTACCAACTGGTCTGAGTGCAGCGGTCAGGATATGGTGTCTTCACAGGAGCAGACCAGCTACCTGTCTACCCCAGCAGAACAGACTGGACAGAAGGTCACTAACATCTTAATAATTTAAAAAGGATTATTAAATTTAAATATCTGGGCCTACAAGAAACACATTCATTCGGTGTATCTAAACATATCATTGAGCTCTTTAGGGATAATTGTTCTTTTAACAAAACAAAATACCCTCATCGAGTCTCCAACATTTAAATTTCTCCATTTATCTACCATTATTCAGTACACTCAGATTATGTAAATTTTAAATTAGTGATGGTCTTTCACAAATGCATGCTTCTGAGAGATAATGGTGAGACACCCATAGAGTAAGCACTCCCATTCCAAAGGAGATAAATAAGCAAACAGTAAATGGGCAAAATCTCAGCCAATCGTACAAGAAAAATATAAAGTAACCTGTCCACCATCAGATGCACACTTCTGGTGCTGTGATATATGATTACATTCTCAGTCAGTTTTTTTTTTTTTAATTAAAATTTTTAGACTATGAATAATGTTTTAGTTAGTAAAATAATGGATTATACTGACTTTCATATATGCTCTTCTTTATGCTTTTAGCTTTCCAATAACTTTCCTTGTCATGCTCTTGTACCACTTTCTTCTCTGCATGCACAAAGAATTGGTTTTCTTTGATATGTTTAACACCCTAAGCTGCATCTTTCTCTGCCCCCAACCCCCAGGAAAACGCCACTCTCACAGAATAAATCTATATCATGTCTTTGTGATCTTTATGTATGGGCCTGGACAATAATGGTCTAGATTTCTGGACATTTCTTTGTAATTGTGGAAGACCCCATGGCCCTATAACACATATACAATCTAAAGAATATTGACTCCATTGTCAGTATATATTGTACGAGTTGAACATACTTCTGCATCTATCGTAGATTCATCTACATAAGCTTCAGATAATTCACAAGAAAACCTGGGCCAGCAAGCCCACTGAATGCAGCTTCATTCCCATTTCTAAAACACTTACCACAAGACATTGTCACCATGATTATGTTTTTTTTGTTGTTGTTGTTCGCCCCTCCCCCCAGAATATATTAGCTCCATCTAACCAACATCAGATGCCTTAGTAAAGCAAATAGTTTATTTCATTGGGATTGGTCTCCTGTTAATTACTCCCAACACCAGGGCTGCAATGGACCAGACACCATAGATTACAGAATTTCATTCAAGGCCCCAGGTAGATTCTTTAAAGGACTCTCAAATGTATGAAACTCCATAAGCTAGGCCTCTATCACCTCCACTACTGTCAGCATTATCTTGTGTGTTCCCATAACATCCAATGAATTTTGGAAACCTTAGTATTTCCAATGCACACTTCAAAATATATCCCTTAGTCAACTGAAAATACATGATTACATGCACAGTGATAACACACTGCTGATAACTATCTCTATCTTTGTTAGTGCTATGATAAAAAAAATGCCATGACCAAAAGCAACATAATGAGGAAGAGTTTTCTTTCCCTTACACTTTCACAACATAGTATGTCTTCTAAGCACCTCAGTGAAACCTCATATTGGAGGCCTTGAGGCAAAAACTGACATGGAATCCATGAAGAAGTGCTTCTTATTCTTCTGTTCTTCCTGCTTTGCTCATCCTGTTTTCTTTCTTTCTTTCTTTCTTTCTTTCTTTCTTTCTTTCTTTCTTTCTTTCTTTCTTTCTTTCTTCCTTCCTTCCTTCCTTCCTTCCTTCCTTCCTTTCTCTCTCTCTCTCTCTCTCTCTCTCTCTCTTTCTTTCTTTCTTTCTTTCTTTTTCTACCTTCCCTCCCTCCTTCCCTCCTTCCCTCCTCCCCTCCCTCCCTCCTTTTCTTTCTTTCTTTCTTTCTTTCTTTCTTTCTTTCTTTCTTTCTTTCTTTCTTTCTTTCTTTCTTTCTTTCTTATACAATTCAGAACTACATCCCCAGAGGTTATACCACCATCAGTAGCTGTGCCCTCTTGCGTGAATCATACACCATCATTCTAGAAAATCATGACAGAATTGCACATAGGCCAATTTTTGAAGGCATTTTCTTAATTGAGAGTCCTTCAAAAACGACTCTAGCTTATGTCAAGTTGACATAACACTAACTGAAATAATCATGAAAGTAAGAAGAAAGAGTCATGTGGAAATAAGAGTTAATAAACAGCCTTGTTACCAAAACACATCTGAGTTTTCTTTCCTTGATAATTTTTATTTTTTTAAACAGGATTTAAGTGAAAAATGATTTTGCCTGCTTGAAATTTAAATGACATGAACTTATGTAAAACCCTATGACTACAGGACTCAATTTTGTACTTTTCTTTTGGTAAAAGGAACAATGATTTTGACAATTTCCTATAAAATGTTAATCTAGTCTGAAACTTTGCTTATATCCAGCCTTTCAATTTGATATTCAGTAATTAACTGAAATTCAATTCCAAGCATTTAGGAAGAAACGAAGCAAGTTTCATATAGTTTGCTGATAGAAAATAATGTGTAGTGGATTGGACTTAAGATTCAATTAATCTGGTGACAGGGACACTTTAAAAATCCACCCAACACTGCTCCCTCATGTTCCATTCCCACTTGATTTCCCCACAAAACTGAATGCATTGCAATTCTCTCTCAGTGTACCATAGAAGTTAACAAGAGTAGATTTGGTTTTCTTTCTTCAGTTTATTTTTTTCAATTTTATTTGTCTTCATTATGCAAACAGTCTTCATTAATGATATTGTTTGTGACATTGTAACTATCTTACCCTCTTCATCACATGTTGTTACTTTAATAATAGCACATATTTGAGTATAAATTAAAAGAAAATTAGAATGTTGCCGCTAAAACCAGTTATTTTAGAAGTCAGCACAAAACGAACTGTAGTTGCCATGTTGAAGAACTGCAAAGTCCCTAAAATATTGTGCATTGAAAACACTGTGCCCATTTTATAATTAACACCCAAGCTATTTTAGTTTCAAACACTCTGTGCAATCATCCAATTTTATCATTTGAAACATGTTCTCACACCTTGTGTAATCACAAAGGCAAACTGACTATTCCAGAAGGAGAAAATTAGCCCATGAAATCCTGGATAGGTATTTCTTTAACTAGATTGAGTAATTCGTTCTGTGAACACCATCATCAAGACACTTGTTTGAAGCCAGTTTAATTTGAAGTGTAAAGTGATGTTTTCCTCCTGCTTGTTTCCATTTTCTTTAAGAGTAACTTCCATTGTGTTCTCCTGAACAGTAACTGTATTCTCCCTGCAACTAGAAAATGAAGAAAATGTCTGCCAGTGTGTAGAGAAATTGAAATTAATCTCATCAGACAAATTTGAAACAGCAGAGGAAGAACAAAGTACTGTGAATATTCAATTTTTTCATGAATGTAATATCCAAGGTGATTTACCTGTTGATCCACCCAACTTCCCCAGACTCTGTGTTTTCCTTTTGTCAATTAGTTGAATATGTCCCTCTTCTGAACACAGATTCATGAACTAAATTCTTACATTGGTAGAGATTTCTCTTCAGTGATCTATAGTTCAATCACTTTTAATGTATCCGAACACCAGCCTGGTTAGTATCTGACTGTCGTCCTTTACAATGTTATAAAAGCAGACTTTTCATTCTTTCGCTGGTCTACCAGAGAATCAAACACAAAGCTAATCTCTTCCTGAGAGTGCCACTCTCAGCTTGTTATCTGATACTGATTTCCTCTTGAGAACCTTTTTCTCTGCAATGAGTTATTTATGACAATAAATTGATTTTGGGTAGAAGCAGTGTTCAGTCCATAGCAGAACTCCATAATATGTGATACATATATGTAAAAATGTGTTTTCTGTATGAAGTATTTATAGAAGTCAAGAGGAAACAATGAGAATATTATTTAAAAATCTTTATTTTGTGAAACATTAAAAGTCTACAAAAGTACAATATGATTTTATCAAGCAGCACTGATATTACTGCTCAGCCCCACTTATGATATAAATCGGAACAGCAGGAAAGTATGTGAAGAGTAAAACTAAATACAAACCCGCAAGTGACCTGTCTCCATACAAATTTGAGAACTAAGGAAAATGAACTTTCAAGTGTTTTTGAGGATCTAAATAAAATTTAAAAGTTTATATTTCCTACTCAAAGAGGGGTTATTTTACTTCTTATAACCCAGAACATTTGATGATAATTTGTTTTTAAAATAATATTCAATATATGATGATTACATGGATATTTTAATAATTTTAAGAACTTTGCTCTAGTTTTATGATCAGAGTATATGGGATTTTTTTCTCATATAATGATGATATAATACTTCATGTATTTATAAAACAAAATTCCCGGGTCACAGGGGTTCAGTTCTTAAAAGTTTGGAAGTTATTTTCAGTTTTACAGCATTTCCTGGGGGAGAAAAATTGCCTTGAATCTTCAATGGAACATTGAACCTGTGATTTTCAACAAATTTAGAACTATGCTGATTGTGGAAAATTTTGAAGTTGCATTGAATTATATTGTGTCATAAAATTATATTGTATCATAAAAGTGGACTGGACACTTTCAGAGAGTTGAGACAGAATACTGTCATGTGGTTCAATAACAGATGATTTGGTCTAAAATTGTGACTTATATTGCAGTGTCATAGTCATTAGTTTACCAAGTTATTATTTTATTCCATTTAAATATCATATCTTATAAGTAATTATAGGTATTGTTTTCCCAAAGGTATATTTCTAAATATTTATCAGTAATAATAAAAATATATGGCTATAAATATTAAAGAAATTATATAGATTACCATAAAGTACAATAATTCCTTTACTTTTGTGTATATCATTAGCTGCATACTTTATCTACAAATTCAAAGTGTTTAAATGTTAGACTATGCTGTTTCAAAACTGTAATTTGTGTCAACTACAATGAAAATATATTTCTTTTGGTTAGATAAAATAAAACTTTTATTCAGAAATTTTTAGAGTATTAAACCAAATAATTTTATAGCATACATGCAGATGTATTAGTAATATAACAAGACTCCAGACTTTAGCAGGTCCTGATATAACAGAATAACCAATCCCATGATGGAAGTATCATTTAGCCTTAAAAGTCAGCACCTAGACAGTACCAAAGCTAAACAAAGACCTAATTTATTAAAGCCCATTGTTATGGACTGTGAACTTGCTTATTGTTTTCTGAGGTTCTGATTCTGGCCAGATGAAATTTTTTCTCCCTTGTTATTTCAAGACTTCACTAGGATAGTCTTCATATATTGTAGATTTCCATTGCACTAGGTTGCTAAACGACTGCTCAGAAATCTCTAATACTAGATATCAATTCCTACATTTTCTCCCCTCCTATTTCCTACCTGACCCATCCATTTCTTTCCTACTGACCCCAGTCAATCTATAAAATACTCTTTCTCTCAGGAAGGCCCATGGTGCCCATTCTGGTCTCTTTCTCTATACCTAACCAATCTGGATCTATGGATGGTAGCTCGGTAACTATTAATTAAATGATATTAAATTAATATTATGTTAAATTAATATCATTTAATTAATAGTTAATGTCCAGATATAAGCAAAGATAAAAGATATTTATCTTTCTGTTTCTGGATTATCTCATTCAGGGTGATTATTTTTTAGTTTCATCCATTTGTCTTCAAATTTTAAGTTGTCATTTTTAACAGCTAATTAATCTTCCATTAAGTAAATGTACCACATTTTCTGTATCCATTTTTCTGTTAATAGACATTTAGGATATTTCTGATTTCTATGTGTTTTTTTTTATTGTTAGATATTTTCTTCATTTATGAATAGAGCAAGCATGAACATATTTGAACAAATGTCCTAGTTGTAGGTACAATGGAACATCCTTTGGGTATATGTCCAATAACAGTACAGTGGGGTCTGAAGGTAGACCAAAGCCTATCTTCCTGAAGAACTGCCAAAATGCCTTTAAAAGTGAACACTCCCCTTTCTTCACGTCTTTTCTGGTCAGAGCTGTTATCTGAATTATTGATTTAGTCATTCTAACAGGTGTAATATGGAATCTCAAACTATTTTGATTTGCATTTCCCTGATGTCTAAGGATGTAAACATTTCTTTTAGTGCTTCTCAGCTATTTGACTTTTCTCTATTGTGTATTCTTTTTTTTTTATGTCTGAATCTGGAGGGGAACAGATTTTGGGTGGAACGGAGAGGAGGAGAGGGAGAGGAAGCTGTAACTGGGATATATTGTATGAGACAAAAATCTATTTTTCAATAACATGGGGAAAAAGAAGAACGGGAGATGTTAGGATCAGGATGACATAGACATGATAAGATTTATAGAAAGAGTCAAGTAAACAAACAGAGTAATAATTTCAAATGTGCAAAACCGTGCTCTGTAGCTTCATGTTGCACAGGGTATAGAGGAAAATACATAATGAGCTGTAAAATCACACTCTGTGGTGTTGCAAAGGACAGTAACTGGGTGTAAGCTTAATGATAAAAGGAAACATGTACACAAAAAGTCCCATATCTTGCCACATTTCAAATAAACACTAAACTCTTCTTCCTGTGAATTCCCAGGTGAGCTGAGTGATGACACTCTCACCATATCCCTGTGTCCATGCTTACACATGATAAACCACACATTATAAACCGCCTTGAATTTTTCTTAATAACTTAGCACTGTTTTTTCGAGTCAAGAAGCCTAAAGGTTGAAGTGACTTTAAGTGATAATTGAACTGATATGATGATTAATATCAAAATATAAATCTCTAGCCTTAGCCAGTCCAATGACCTCCAGGGTCCCGTATGTATTCACTTGTTTGACTTTCATAAATGTGTGGCTAAATATTCTCTCTACCTCTGTACAGTTGAACCAAATCTGATATGCATGATGTTTTTGATTACCAATATCAAATAATGAGTAGTGGAAAATATCTTAAACACCCTTGATCTTCTCTGTCTCAGTAAATGGTAATGCCTTTCAGTAGTTTTCCCATTTCAGGATAAGGTTTCTGCACATTATCAAAGTCACTTCATCAAAGTCCTATGAGAGAATGCAAGCATTTTTACAAGAAGAATTTAATCTTCTGTGTTTCATTCTTCATGCCTACTTGTGTTCCTAATAGTCATCATGTTACCAGAGAATTCAAGGGAAAAAGAGGAATGGGCTATATAATCATGGGTGAGAGAGAGAGAAAAAAAGAGAGTAAGAGTGAGAGGAGAGAAGAGAAGAGAGAAGAGAGAAGAGAGAAGAGAGAAGAGAGAAGAGAGAAGAGAGAAAAGAGAAGAGAGAAGAGAGAATCTATCAATCTATCATGGAGAATACACAATTAAATTCTCAAGAACAATGGAATGTTGTTGCATGGTAAGTGGACTTTAAATACTATGTGAACAGAGATTTACTGATTTTCTTGATTAGACCGAGGCGTCAAGAGAGTTCTAACTGAGCAAGAGTTGCAGGTGTGTGTGTGTAGTACTTTCCCACTGAATTAGTGGAGGTAAACATGACCCTTGATTGAGAGCTAAGTTGTGTTGAAACAAAGAAACTAAGAATATTGTATGTGGTGATCTTTATTAACCATCATTTCTTAGAACATAATAACTCCTGATTTTCTGTTATTTTGTCTCTAAAAATGTAAGGAAAATATTTTAAAAATATTTAAGACTATTGAAGAAAAATTATATGTTCAGGTCTATTTTCCAAACTGTCTTGCTTTTCATAATTCATATCACATAATACATTTTAATTTTATAGATATGGATATAACATTTATTTATGTTCATGGGCTATATTTTGTTACATTTAAACAAATGTGTTAAATTGAATCAAGGTCATAACATTTCAACTTTTTGAAATATTAAGAAAATTTACTGCATTAGTTATTTTGTATTTTCTAGTTAGTTGAAAGGTAAATTTAAAAAAATCTAAGAAAAAAAAAAGAAAAAAAAAGTCATCCTGTATTAGTTTAAGTGATTTTTACTGCACTAAGGAAGAATAAGAAACAAATCCTCAAGACTGCATTTCTGTGCTATTAATTGAACCATTTGTTTTTTCTCCTGCATCCTTCCCAGTGTCTAGTTGAGCACCAAGGCATACCATATTTCTGCAGAATTTACTCATTATTTCCTACTCGGAGTGGAAACATGGTATTTCTGCTTATGTTCCTAGCTTACTTCTTTCAGTATAATAGCTTCCAGTTCTGTTCATGCTACAGAAAATGACAATAAAGTGATTATACTATTTCACTTATAAATCATATCTGATTATGCATATTCTGGGAGGCCAGATCTTTTGGGTTCAGACTCCATCTTAGAGAATATGAACTAAGGTTGAACTCAGATGAACTAACAGGCCAGTGTCTAGCACCAGTTTCCAGGTTAACCCCCCAACAATCCTGCATCTAGCACCAGCTACTAGGTTATTCCCCTAACAAATTTACACCTTCAGGTTGCAAGACTGCCCATGACACTTTACTTCCTAACAACCACCAATCAGGAGGAAAACAGTTTATGTTTTGGCTCCCAGCACTAGCCATAATGGCTTCCTCAGTCAAATGTGTGCCAGGATAGATACCCACTTCTTGCCTGTATACCTGCTTGCCTGAAACTGTGCTTAGGGTTCCTGTCTAATGTGTGGTGTAGACCAAGCTCAGGCTTGAAAAAGACTTCCTAATGGGATTGCATTGGAATGTGCTGCTTGGTGATCTTTTGAGATTCACTAACATTTCCTGGCACAACAATATTACATATATTTTATTTGCTTAATGGAATATATGATCAAATAATATTCTAACTACTTTAAAAAGTACTGCAATCAACATGAGAGTGTAAATAACTTCAGATATAATGATTTCATCTTCTTGTAGAAATACTGGATCTTATGACAATTCTATTGATAGTTGCTGAAAAATCATTATACTGCTTTATTGGTTTTTTTATAATTACTACAGAAGTAAATATTCAGTATATATGCTGGATATATTGAAATTATATAATTATAGATGTGATAATTAAATATTTTACATTAATAAAATCAGACAATATGTAAAATATTGTGTGGATTAACAACTTTTTAAGATATTATCTAAATTAAGTCCTTTGTAATGTTTAAAGCTACCCAGATCATCAATGTTAAGTCTTTAAAATATATGAACAAAATGTGCTTAGATAATATGACTATAATTATAACCTGAAAAGACTGAAAACAGAAAAAAAAAAACTTCGCAAATAATAAATGTGAATAATGAATGTAATTAGATCATAAGCACATTTATTACCACAATGTATCATAGTAGTATCATGTGTCCTAAAATGTGTGGAAACATCCCTTTCTTCTTTGCTGTTAGGTTTTTTTGATGAATATGAATGGTTTACTCATAACTTGTTTATTAAAAGTATTAGAGAAGAATTGACACATTTAAAGTAACCAAGCAATAGCCTTATTTCTTATGTATTTATTAGTCAGTACTACAAAGCTTTAAATTATTTATTCACTTCACATGCCTGCTGACAACAGCTTTTTTTCCTAGAGCATGAGAAAATAAAGACAGATAGTGCTCTAAAGCTTTTCTTTTAATAACAATAGCACATTGTGTTGGTGCAAGGCTTATCATACAGCAACTGCTTTTGCATTCACTCTCTTATATAATTAGTAAAAGAGCATTTCAATAGTCAGCAGTGTTTAAAATTATTAGCCTCTTTTTATGAGGTAGGCATTTACATTGTATTTATTAACTGTAATACTCTTCACAAAATGTTTGTTGTTTTCTGGTTCTCTTCTTCTCTCAGTGAACAAGAATTATTTTGTTCAAATAAGAGTGCTATTTTTGGATAACAGTTTCTAGTAAAAGGCAGTCCCCAAAGCCCCCACAGTACAACCACACACACACAGGCACAAACATGAACACACATGCACAGACACACATACATGTGCACACTCACACATGTGCACACACACAGAGCACACACATGCACACATGCACATACACTCACACATGCCACATGCATGTGTACACACACATTCATTTGAATGTCTCCCACTGGAGTTATGCCTACCTCTTAGAGGCACTATTGGGATTAAAATCTTAATACCAGACAGCCTTTCCCTCAGTCTCTTCTTTTTTGCCTCTGCAGTTCTTTTACACAGGAACAATTCTGGTTCATAACTTTTGACTATGGGATGGCAAACAGATTGCTTCACTGAATGTTCTGTCTCTTTTGTTTTAGGTGGACTCTACAAGTTGCCTCTCCCCACTGTTAGGCATGTAATCTAAAGTTCCTCCCTTTGAGTGCTAAGAGCTTCTCACCTCCCAGGTCTCTGGTACATTCTAAATGGTCCCCCCATCTTCTACCCCCCAAGGTTACATATTTTCATTCATTCTTTTGATCCTCAGGGCTTCTCTCCTGTTCCCCCCACCCCATACCTGATCATATTCACCTTTTCCCCCCTTCCCTTCTCCCAACTAGGTCCTTCTGCCTCCCCTGATCATTTCTTTTCCCACCCAAGTGGGATTGAAGCATCCTTGCTTGGGCCTTTCTGCTTGTTAACCTTCTTGAGTTCCGTGGATTGAATTCTAGGTATTCTGTCCATTGACAGGCTCAACTTGGGATCCACCTCAAGGGGAGACTCCAAGGTCTGACACTACTACTGATGCTATCCGTGTGCTCACAGACATGAGCCTACTAGCATGGCTATTCTCCGAGAGAACCAATAAGCAGCTAAATGAGACAGAAGCAGATACTCACANCCTTCTTGAGTTCCGTGGATTGAATTCTAGGTATTCTGTCCATTGACAGGCTCAACTTGGGATCCACCTCAAGGGGAGACTCCAAGGTCTGACACTACTACTGATGCTATCCGTGTGCTCACAGACATGAGCCTACTAGCATGGCTATTCTCCGAGAGAACCAATAAGCAGCTAAATGAGACAGAAGCAGATACTCACACGGAGCAATTGGACTGAAGTCGTGGACCCCTGTGGTTGCATTAGGGAAGCACTAGAAGAAGCTGAGGATGAGGGCAACCCCATAGGAAGATCAGCAGTTTCAAGAAATCAGGACCCTGATATTTCTCGGACCCTGAGTTACCAATCAGGCAGCATACAAGGGCTGGTCTGAGGCCCTGGAAACATATATAGCAGAAGACTGCCTAGTCTGGCCGCAGTAAGAGAAGTTTCTTCTAATCCTGGAGAGACTTGATGACCCAGGGAGTGGGGAGGCCTGGATAATTGGTGGTAGATATCTTCTTGGAGTCAGTGGGGAAGGGGAATGAGATGAGGAACTGTGTGAGGCGGACCAGGAGGAGAGCAATAGCTAGACCATAAAATCAATGACGAAAGTAATAAAAAATAAAAGTTAAAAAAAAAAAAAGTTAATTTCCTTCCTGGTTCCAATTCTTTTATATTTTCTGAGTCTTCTTCTTCACAGTTAAACATCTCACTCTAAATCTTTTTTGTTTGTTTGTTTGTTTTTCTTTTGTTTTTGTTTTTATTTATTTATTTATTTTTGAAATTTTGGTTTTTTTCATTCAAGTAACTGGTGTGATGAATAACAATCTCCATAAAGCTTTCTGGATTCCTGTGTAATAGTCTGCATTCATCAGAAAACTTTTTATAAAGCTGAGTATTGGCAGCATGTCAGATTATTCCATTTGGACAAAAATAGATGTGTCATAGGATAAGAATAAACAGACTTGTGGTAAGTGAGAAATAAGTTAGATAATTAGTTAGAATCTGAATGGAAATGTTTAGACAGACATGTCTAATCCAGGGTAAAAAGCGGGGGTGGATGTATGCGCATATTAAGTTTTGAGGTGTTCAATGTTGTGTTTTCTGTCTACTAGGTGCATGTATTCCTGAAAAAGTCGATGTCTTGACACACAAAGAGAAACAGCAATTCAACAGCCTGTCATTAGCAAGGCTTTGCCATTGGCTGCCAATATCGGGTACTAAGTGCTTCATATGTACAAAGTAGTTATGATGTCATAAACAAGGGCTATCTAAGAAGCAATAGTACAAACTCCCAGGCAGACAAGCATATATACCTAATTCTGCTATGGATATGAAATCTCCTAGGAGGAGAAATTGAACATAAATTGGATTATTTGAAAAGGATTCCAGATGAACTTGCTAATTGTCTTTTCTAGATCCTTGAAGAATTGAGTTGGAATTTTGATGGGGATTGCATTGAATCTGTAGATAGCTTTTGGCACAATAGCCAATTTTACTATATTGACTGCATGGTACTGGTACAGCAACAGACAGGTAGACCAATGGAATAGGATCGAGGACACAGAAATGAATCCACACACCTATGGTCACCTGATCTTTGACAAGGGAGGTAAAACTATCCAGTGGAAAAAAGACAGCCTTTTCAACAAATGGTGCTGGCACAACTGGCAGCTATCATGTAGAAGACTGGGAATTGATCCAATCTTATCTCCTTGTACTAAGGTCAAGTCTAAGTGGTTGAAGGACCTCCACATAAAACCAGAGACACTGAAATTAATAGAGGAGAAAGTGGGGAAAAGACTTGATGATATGGGCACTGGGGAAAAATTCCTGAACAAAACAGCAAAGGCTTGTGCTGTAAGATCAAGAATTGACAAATGGGACCTCATAAAGTTGCAAAGCTTCTGTAAGACAAAAGATACTGTCAACAGGACAAAAGGGTCACCAACGGATTGGGAAAGGATCTTTACCAATCCTAAATCATGTAGGGGACTGATATCCAATATATATAAAGAACTCAAGAAGGTGGACACCAGAAAATCAAATATCTCCATTAAAAAGTGGGGCACAGTGTTAAACAAAGAATTCTCAACTGAGGAATACCAAATGGCTGAGAAGCACTTGAAAAAATGTTCAACATCCTTAATCATCAGGGAAATGCAGATCAAAATAACCCTGAGATTCCACCTCATACCAGTAAGAATGGCTAAGATAAAAAGTTCAGGTGATAACAGATGCTGGCATGGATGTGGAGAAAGGGGAACACTCCTCCATTGTTGGTGGGAATGCAAGCTTGTTCAACCACTCTGGAAATCAATCTGGAGGTTCTTCAGAAAATTGGACATAGTACTACCGGAAGATCCTCATTACCTCTACTGGGCATATATCCAGAAGATATTCCATCTGGTAGTAAGGACACATGTTCCACTATGTTCATAGCAGCCTTATTCATAACAGCCAGAAGCTGGAAAGAACCCAGATGTCCCTCAACAGAGGAATGGATACAAAATTTTGGTATATTTACACAATGGAGTACTACTCGGCTATTAATAACAATAAATATATTAAATTCCTAGGCAAATGGATGGATCTGGAGGCCATCATCCTGAGTGAAGTAACCCAATCACAAAAGAACTCACATAACATGTACTCACTGATATGTGGTTATCAGCCCAGAAACCTAAACACATGAAATTCAAGAAAAAGGAAGATCAAAATGTGGACACACCTCCCCTTCCTAGAATTAAGAACAAAGCACACATTGAAAGAGTTACAGAGATCATGTGTGAAGCTGAATCCAAAGGATGGACCCAATGACTGCGGCTGCCAGGGATACATCCCACAATCAGCCACCAAACATAGACACTATAGCATATGCAGGCAAGATAGTGCTGAAAGGGACCGGATATAGCTGTCTTGGAGGAAACTATACCAATGCCTGGCTAACATGGAGGTGGAAGCTCACAGTCAGCTATTAGATGGAACACAAGGTTCCCAAGGAAGGAGTTAGAGAAAGTACCCAAGGAGCTGAAGGGTCTTCAACCCTCTAGGTGGAAGAATAACCATGAACTAACTAGTACCCCCTGAGCTCAAGTCTCTAGCTGCATATATAGAAGAGGATGGCCTAGTGGGCCATCATTGGGAAGAGAGGCCCGTTGGTCATGCAGACTTTATATGCCCCAATACAGGGGAACGCTGGGGCCAAGGGGTGGGAGCGGGTGGGTAGGGGAGCAGGGCCGGGAGGGGGGAGGATATAGGGAACTTTCTGGATAACACTTGAAATGTAAATGAAGAAAATATCTAATAAAAGTTGGAAAAAAATAAAATAAACTTTGTCAAACAACAACAACAAAAAAAAAAAAAAAAAAAAAAAAAGAAAGAAAAGGATTTATGGTTAATTAAAACAAGTCTATGCACATTTGGTATTCCTGATGAGGAAGCAGAGCTCGGTGGTTACCCACATGGATACGTGTGTCTGCCTTTCCTAAGTGAAAGAGAGAGGCCAGTCAGGATTGATTTAATGTTTGAAGAACTATCCTGGTGACACTGCAAAATCATTCCTTAGACCAAAAGAAGTATTTTAGCTAAAAGAAGATATGGCAGTAGAGAGATCCATAGATCAATAAATCATATTATTTAGTGAGCTTCCCAGGATGAACAAGCAATAAAAGGAGACAATGTATTGTCAAGAGTAATTAACCCTGATCATGAAGGGCAGACAAGGCTGCTGTTACACTATTGACCCAATAGTCCTGAGTTTTAAAGTTGTCCTGTACTCAACACTCTGCTTTGCTATAAATTAATGTTATTACTATCTCTTCTACAATCTTCTTTTCCAATGTTGCCTTTCCTACTGATAAAAGTATATTTCCTTAGCTATAGACATTTTCTTTTTCTTTTTTATTAGATATTTTCTTTATTTACATTTCAAATGCTATCCCGAAAGTTCCCTATACCCCCCACCTGCCCTGCTCCACCTGACACAAGTCAGAATGGCTAAGATCAAAAATTCAGGTGACAGCAGATGCTGGCGAGGATTTGGAGAAAGAGGAACAACCTCCATTGCTGTTGGGATTGCAAGCTTGTACAACCACTCTGGAAGTCAGTCTGGCAGTTCCTCAGAAAATTGGACATAGTAGTACCAGAGGATCCAGCAATACCTCTCCTGGGCATATATTCAGAAGATGTTCTAACTGGTAATAAGTACACATGCTCCACTATGTTCGTCGACATTTTCAAAATTGACCTTTTTCCTATATTTTTGTAATTTATGGCAACCTGAACCTAGTTTATTTTACGTAAAATGTGTTGTATTTTTCACTACTCTTCCTTATTATAATAGTCTATTTAAATAATCAGTGCTTGTAATAACTATTGCTGTTAAGTTGAAATCATTTCATTGACTCTATCATCCAATTAAAAGTAATTTCTATAATTAAAATGTCTTCATCTGATTCATAATTGTATGATTTATTTCATTTGTTATTTCAAGTTTACTTCGTTAGAATAGCATGCATCATGTTAAATCAACTTAAAATATTTTGAGTAATGCTTGTTACTTTTCTTCAAACATCCATTGTTCAACTATTATTGTCAGCATAGAAATACATTTTGTTATTTTCAGTCTTCTAAAAATATTGCTTTCTCTTTCACACAAGGAAATGTCATTTCCAATTCCCCCATTTTTCATTTTCCCACATCACTCGTGTAATGCTTTGACTTCCTGAAAGTGAACCTTCAAATTTTACGTATTTGCTTTTTGTGTGGTCCATTGATTAAATTAGAATTTCATTCCTGCCTGTACAGGGGAACTTATTTATTGGGGGAAGAGCAACTTTACTATGGATACATCATTGAAATGATTAATACCCTCTGTCCCTCAACCATGGGGCTCCCGGGCTCCTTTATTTATGGAGAGAAATTTGAACAATTAAGATTGTATGCAGATTTTATGTAGATGGTCACTTTTTCTTTCAAGCTTATAATTAGTTTGATAGACAGAATTTACATCGTGTCCAGAAGACATGATTTTTTATGCATATCTCCTGATTTTGGTCTCTTACATTCTGCACTGTCCTTTTCATGAAGTCTATTTTTTCTCCTGGAAGATGATATAGCTATCCCATTTAGAAAAGATCACTCTGCTACTACTTATTCCTGACACTTTGGCTACTTATCCCCACATTAATAATTTTTACCACAATAAGAAAGCTACCTAGAAAGTTTGGACATGGCATCATTCAATAAGAATAAGCAAAAGTATTTAAAGTCAACATGATTAACAAACCAATAATTGAAGGCCATGATCTAGAGCATATCACCTCCCTAACTATGGGCTTATGACAAATAAATGATACAAATTTAAATTAAGACACCTATACATTTTTCTTATTAAATTATAAATATGGAATTATGTTATTTAAATATATTGATATAGGTAAGCACAAGCTACATATCTCCATTTAATGAGATGTGTATCTTTTACCACCAGCAGTAGGCCATTATGATAAGTATGTCAAAAACAAGCAAATGCTGTGGCTATATGCTGAGTTATTTTTTCACTCCTAACAACATACAATTCTCCTGATAGATCAATGTCTTGATTAATGATAATGAGAGAAGCTTTCACTTGGAGTAGATGAAAATGAAAACTTATAAATTATGTAGGTAAATTGAGATAATGTGAGTGGAATTCAGTCTTCTTAATCAGCATCCATGTCATTATTCCATAAAAAGATGAAGTGGGAAGGGAATGACTACAGTGATGGAAATCTGTAATAGGCAAAAGCAATAATAATTGGATTTGTGGTTCTGAGACCACCCGCTGATGGAAAGTGAATTTGTTCCTGTTGACTTCTTCCCACTCATTTTCACTCAGGAAGAAAATACCATAAAATTCATCAGAGAAACATTCCTTAAATATTTAAAGATAATTGGATATAATTCATCCAAATGGTCAGATGTTAGTAGGCATGGTAGTAGATTATCTATACTCATGTTCAAGACACAATATGACCCTCTACTTCATGGAAATCACCCAGATGTTAAATAACCCAGTATCTTCCAATAATGATGATCCAAAATTTCCCAGGGCATGATGTAAGGTCACAAAGGTCGGCCAATGTGATCTTAGAAAGAGAATGCCAGTTTTTCTGGTTATTTTCTGTCTGAACGATTCTCACAGCTCACTTTCTCCCATTGTATACCTTCCTTTCACATTCTCTGAAGCAGTGTGACTCGCCATGGATATCTTAAACTTCAAATTAATTTAAACTGCAAATTGTGTTTCTGTTCCTTGAGTAAATGCTGAGGTGTCCCCTAAAAGAAATACAAATGTTACACTATGAAATCTCTACCAATAGTTTTCATCTTTAAATATTTTATTAAAAAGTTTGGACAGGGATAAAAAGGGATATACTGCCAAACGTATATGTGATATCTGGGACTAATGTTGCCTTTCTTAGTTGTCATTAATGAATAAGATATTTAAATTGACCAGTGTTCATTTCCATGCTATTTTTCATGTCTGAAAAGTATAAATGAGAGTAAAGAGCAGCAAAGCTAAAAAATAAAGTAAATATGGGTTAGTTGTAAAGTTTGTATATGAAGCAGTAATTTTAACAAAAGTATAACATGTTAGAAAAATAAATACCTTGAGTACTGGAGGATAATTGTTGTGAATGTTATTGTTTTAATATGCTCTGTCCAGGAAGTGGCATTATTAGAGGTTGTAGCCCTGTTGGAATAGGTGTGGCCTTGTTGGAGTAAGTGTATCACTATGGCTTTAAGACCCTCATCCTAGCTGCTTGGAAGTGAGTATTCTGCTAGCACCCTTCAGATGAAGATGTAGAACACGCAGCTACTTCTGAACCATGCCTGACTAGATTCTGCCAGGTTCCTGCCTTGATGATAATAAACAGAACCTCTGAGCCTTTTAAGCCAGCCCCAATTCAACGTGCTTCCTATAAGAGTTTCCTTTTCATGTTGTCTGTTTACAGCAGTAAAACCCAAGGACAGTGTTTTCAATACATTCTATTTAAATATCTAAGGATATAGTTATAATAAATAAAGCAAAGATTAGATTACTTTAAACAATTAAAAAATTAAAATGAGTTATGTGCAGTTGTGAGGTTCAGAGTGACAAATCACAGTTCCTTCCAGGAAGGTTGAGAACCACCAGGTCTGGAGGAACAGAACTGATAGATTGAATATATATGAGATTTATTAAAGTGATTTATAAGCTGTGATCTAGCTAGTCCAAAAGTAGCAGTTTACCAATGGAAAGTTCAAGTATACTTGTTCAATCTACATGTTTACGTGTCACAGCTGGTATTTAGTATTCACTGGCATCCTGAAGAAGTAGGCTCCCATGCCACTGAATGAATGAACTTGCCAGTGAGAGAATAGATAAGCAGGCCATGAGAGACAGTGTTTCAATCTTCTGTGTCCTTGATATAAGCTGCCAGCAGAGGATGTGGCCCACATAAAAGGAAGAACTTTCTACCACAAAACATCCCAGTGAACACTGATCTTATCTCTTCTAATGATTTATTTCAGAAAAATAAATAAATCCCTCCCAGATAGTAACAGCATTTAGATATTAGTTCATACCAGAAATACCCAAACTGAAAAAAAAAGAATAAATACAAATCCACCATTTTATACCTAACATATAATATTTTCTTATGCCATGATTAATTTTCAAAGTAAAACAATAACCAAATCATAATTCTTCCTTAAATGATCTAACTACTGTGTGTACAAAATCAATTGCATTATATATAATCAAGTCATAAACATGCCTATAATCATATAATTATCCTAGTACTATCATATATATAATCATTGTAATCTTTAGAAGAGGTAGCATTGTCCACAGCAGGACATTTCTCTTTTTTATAAACCATAAAATTTTAAAATATTAACAACTAATATTCTCTTTATGGATGCTACATTATATAATTTTAAAAAAACAAAGGAAAAAAACACACATATCTCCACAAAATATTAATGAGCAAAGACAGACAAAGTCATCTCAATTATAATCCTCCTTTCTGAAATTAGTCACATAGCCTTAGCTGTTTTTCAGAAATCTCTTTCTCTGCTACGCATTCTGTATTTGTCCACCCTTATCAAGTAAATTAGCATATCTTGGCAATTTTTCTGGGGGAGTGACCCATTCTGTCATTACAGAAGAATGTGTGCCCTTTTTTTATCCTTTCTAGATTAGGCTTTTGTAGTTTCTCATTGACTTTAGTCAGAGGATATGGTAGGATCATGAGACACAGACCCGCCCCCCCCCCCCCAACCTCTCTGAATTCAAGGTATAATCAATCTTACCTCTGTTGTGGAGAACAATGCAATTTCTTCTTGGTAATCTGGATCAATCACCTCTCCTAACACTGTTACCCCTTCCTCTAACCTGTGGATCAATCACCTCTCCTAAGACTGTTACTCCTTCCTCTAACCTGTTGGTTAGAGGAACCTCAAAATGACCAGAGAGAAGTCTCAGCATCACTTGTTTGTTTGTTGTGGCTCCTGGTAGGACTGCTTTCACTTTTGGAACTAAAACTTCTAGGCAAAAATAAATTAAGTTCTCAGAAACAGGAAACAACATTTCTGTAGCTCAGGATGGCAAGTGAGTGAGATTGACTGTCCACAGAATGGTTCAGCCAATCTAACTGATTATTGAACTCTGCTAAATCCACCTGGGATGCAGCATCTTGTCACCCTTTGCTCATTTGGAACACCTGTCCACATACTTCTTTTGTTGTCTTTCCCACCAATTTTCCAATCATGCTGTTTCCATGTCTCTTAACATCCAGCTAAACTATTGGCTACAGCCTGTTAATCAGTGAATAGTTAATACATATAGCCATCTGCTTCCAAACAAAAAGTATGACGATGTGTACTACTCAAAGTTCTGCTCAGTGTGAAGATCTTGCTTTTTGAGGGCCCTTCGGGTTTGTCCCAGAAAGAAGTTATAGTACAGTAGCTGTTTACTTGTTGGAGATGCATGTAAAAATTAAACCAAGCTCTAGTTTTCTGTTCCTCACTCAATGGATCTCTCATCCATACATCCAACTACTGAGTTTTAGCTGCTTCCAAATGTCATTAACAACTAAGAATAGTCATCACATTTGTCTTTCTTTAAACAGTCACTTTCAACATTTGTGAGTTAATTTTGTCAATATATATTTTAAAATATCTCTTCGGTATATTAACCCGTTGGAGTTGTCTTTTCTGCCCCATCCCCCCGACTCCTGCCCCCAGTCTCTTCCCTTTACTCCCCTCAGAAAACAACATGCCTCAGTGGTCATCAACAAAACACTGTATAACAAGCTGAAATAAGGCCAGGCACATAAAATCACATCAAGGCTAGCCAAGGCAACGTGGTAGGAGGAAAAAGGGGTCAACAGTTAGGCAAAAGAATCAGGGATACCTCCAGCTTCAACTATCAGGATTCTTACAAGAACACCAAGGTATTCAGCCATAACTTATATGCGGAGGACTCAGGTCAGACCCATACAGGCTCCATAAGCCCTAAAGGGTTGACATGACCCCAGTCAGTTGATTCTGTGTGCCATGATCTCTTGGTGTGTCCCTGACCACTCTGGTTGCTCAGTTCCTTCGTTTTTGTCCACTACAGGATCCGAGCTCTGCCTAATGTTTGGCTATGAGATTCTTCAATGAAGTGTTTCTTGACTCTTTAATGACAATTCTGCTATTATATGGTCTGAGAACACTATGCTGGCAGGACAAACTGTAGGTTGAAGGTTTGTGGCTGAGTTGGTGGCCCAGTTGAGGTCTTGCCTGATTACAAAATACAGCTGGTGCTTTCTGCCTGTCCAGCATTACTAATGTTGCTCTAATAGATTCCATGGAGTTTCCATTGCACCAAGTGTCCAACTCGCCTCCTAAATACTCCTAATTCCAGTCTTTTCTCTTTGTAAGTCTCTTTCCTTCCATGAATCTGATCCTTCCTGTTCTCAAGCCTATCTTTCCCCAGTCTACTCAAAACTTTTATTTTCTCTCCCCTTCTCAGGGAGATTTTTGATTACCCTAATCTTCTTGTTACTTAGCTCTTGGTGTCTGTAGATCATAATATGATTGTGGATTTTTTATAAGCTTATTTATTTTTATACACTTTACTTCCAATCTCAGCCCTCCTATCTCATCTCCTCAGAGTCACACCCTCTCATTCCCTTTCTCCCATTTTCTTCTCCCCCCTTTTTTTTCTTCAGAAAAGGGAAGCCCCTGCCCTCCATTCCCAGGTAGCAATCCACCCTGTCATATGAAGTATCCTCAGGACTTGCTTTCCCACTGAGGTCAGACAAGGCAGCCCACCTAGGAAAAAACAGTTCAAGGGTAGACAACAGAGTCAGAGTTATAGACAGTCTCTTCTCCAATTTCTGGGGGACCCACATGAAGACCAAGCTGCACATCTGCCACATATTTGTAGGGGGCTTTGTTTCAGCCCATGCCTGCTCTTTGGTTGGTGGTCCATTCTCAGTGAAACTACATGGGCCCAGGTTTCGGGGCTTGGTAGATATTATTGTGGTGTCTTTGTCCCTCCTGTTCACTCAATTCTTTCCCTGACTCTTCTACAAGACTCCCTGAACTCACTTAATGTTTGGTGTGGATCTCAGCTTCTGTTTCCATTCACTCCTGGATGAAGTTTCTCAGATGACAGTTGTGCTAGGCTCTAGTTTGCAAGCATAGCAGATTATCATTAATAAATAATGTTAAAGGTCAGCTTTCTCCCATGGGGTCTATTTTATTTCCCCTTCTGAACAAGATTGAAGCATCCTCCCTTGGGCCTTCCTTGCTACTTAGCTTCTTTAGGTCTGAGGATTGTTCTCTGATTATACTATAATTTATGGCTTTGTTTTGAACTTTACAGCTAATATTCACTTTTAAGTGAGTATATGTCATGTTTGTCTTTCTGGATCTTGGTTACCTCAGGGAGAATTGTTTTACTTCCATACAGTTCCTTGCAGATTTCCTAATGTATTATTTTTAACAGCCAAGTAATACTCCACTGTGAAACAGCTACTTTGGAAGTTAATATGGCAGAAATAGGAAATTGATCTACCTCAAGACACAGGTATGCTGCTCACTGAGATATACCCAAACGACACTCCATCCTATCATAAGGACACTTACTTAACTTAACTATATTCACAGAGATTTTATTTATAATAGCTAAAAATGGAAGGGAAAAACATCCTAGATGTCTCTCAACCAAAGAATGTTTAAAGAAAATGCTTTTAATTTTAATTAATGTTATTAAATTTTTTTGGAGATTTTACACACACACACACACACACACACACACACACACATCCAAGTGGCTAAGCATTTAGGCTACAATAAGTCTTCTGTGTATAATGACTTCCTAAAGTGGAATAAAAGGACATTAAGATATTAGCAGGTCTATTCAATGCCTTTATAGGGTTTTTTGTCTTTCAATATGGAGATTTTATCCCTTTTTGTTTAGTTTTATTCAATTTTGTCATGCCATTTTATAGTTATGATTTCTTGATGATTGTTATGTGAACTTTACTAGAGATAACAAAGTATAGTATTTTACATCTTACACAATCTCAGAATACATTTCAATTCACTGAATATTTATTAATTTCTGTATGTATAGTAAAGAATCACATTTTCTTCTTATCTTTCCTTATATTTCTGAAGAAATAAAAGATATAGAAAATGTTAAAATATCAATTGGCAGAACTGTGCAGTGCAAAGGTAGGTAATTGGTTTAAAAATTAAACTTAAATTATTTAAATTATTCCTGCTTTGCTCTCTCTAGAAGTCCTGATTGAGACTATAGTATAAGTTACCAGGATAATCATGACAATTCTTCAGTTTCCTTGATCATAAAAATCAACTGTGAATATTTTCTATGAATGAGAATGCACAATTGTTTTGTTAAATGAATACAAGTTCAGGACATTTTAATTTTTAATAGATTTATTTGGAGTATGAACTTAATACCACCTAATCCACACATTTGGATAAATGCAATGACTAATCATTTTTGTTAGTGTCAACTGATATGTCAACAATATCATCTTTAAACTGATGGAGCTTCCATCTTCTATAACAGCTACTTAATTTCATGGTCTAGTAAATGTGCTGATTTATATTCTCTACCCCCTAATCCTACTGGCACTGCTCAAAAATACTTAAACTTAATGTTGTCTTGCTACAGGAAAATTTTCGATTATTATAGGAAAGAGAAAGGAGTCACTTTCACAAATCTAAACTGACTTTATTATTTATCTGTATATAGCTAAATATCCTTGCAAGATTAAAAATGCCCTATATCATCTAAAGACACCGAAGCAGTAATCTTGCAGTTGTAATTTGTTGTTTTATTTCTCCATTCTGTCCACTTATAGTTTTCTGTAATGATCTCCAATGCTGGGGAAAATAAAAGTGTTTAGATGATTCAGGATTGTAGCTGTGCTTATCTGTGAGCATTACAATAAAAATTACAATGTAGTAAAACACTTGCTACTCTAGTAACATGATGATAAGAGATTCATTCCTAAGTTCCATGATCTCACTTGTCTCAGGGAATTCGCCACGTTTCTAATATCAAGCATTATTTTCTTGTTGTTAAGTGGACCTTAAGTCCTATTAGAAAGGTACTGGTTACCAGCAACATATGAAGGCAAGTATTACAATTTTTTAGAAGACGACATTTAGGTCTTTTTGTTCTAGGTCTGACTAATAGCAGGTAGGAAGTGCCTAAGATGTTAAGGTATTGAACATTTGCTCCACAAAAAAAACTAGTTCAGACAGACATTATCCAAATTATGTATCTCCACTAGTTTTATGAAAAATATCAGGGGTATAGTTTCATGGAAGAGAAGAGGAAAAGCATCAGGGTAACCCAATAAAGAGTAGGAGTAAAGAAATATTGAAATTTACAATTATAAAATATAAGATTTGGAGACATGAATCAGATGGTAAAGTGATTGCTTCGAAAGAATATGGGCTGTATTCCTAGTATCCATCTTAAAAACCAAGATCAATGGTAGATACATGTACAACACCAGTCCTGTTGGAATAGAGGCAAACAAGTCTCTGAATCGCATTGAATATTCAGTATAAAAGAATCACTTCAATAAAGAATTTAACTTAAACATAATAATTATAAGGTGAAAAGACACTAATGAATTCATCCAACATTGATCAATGGTCTCTAGATGTATAAAAGTACATGTACAAGGGCACCCAAATGCACATGTGAACACACATTAACACATACATAATGCATACATTCATTTAAGAACGACATAAAAATACAGAAAAAAATACATTTTATATTTCTAATTTCATCAATAGACAAAAGAGTAAAAATGGAGACCATTCTTCTTTAGTGGGACTATAAGCAAAAGAGACAGTTTAGACTCATTAAATACAATGTGTTCTTAACACTCTGCAAAAGGAGTTTAAAACTGTTAGTCTTTAATTTTCTGTGGAAGATGATTTTCCTTTCTCTGGAAAGGGGGAACTGCACTCCCTATTTTGTTCATTGGTGTATTGGGAAGAAATTTTAAAAATGAGAAATCTTAAAGTCAATTTTGAGTAAATGGAACTGAAACTGGATGTTCCTATATTCAAACTCCAACCAATCCCATTCAGTAGGCTAAGGGAGCACCTTCTCAAGGATGACTTAGTACTTCACAGACAGTGGTCTATCTATAAAGCAAGCAGTTTGAGCCATGGTGAAGCACAAATTAGATTTAAAAACATCTAGGTAGTGTGTATCCACCAACTTCATGCAAGTATGAGTGAAGTGAGTATAATTTATAATCCTGATCCTGGTACATATATTATCAGCAAGATCAAGGCCATTAGAAATGGAAAAATGTAAATATATTCATATCTGTCTAAATTACATTTCTATTGCTGTGAACAAAAACTGTGACCAAGGCAACTTAAAGAATAAAATATTTAATTGGGAACACGATTATAATTCCAGAATTTAATCCATTATCATCATGGTGGGGAATAGGGAGGCAGACAGACATAGTATAATATCCAGATCACAGGGCCATCAGAGACGACCGGGAATCTAATTTTTATGTAAAAGTAAAGAGTATTTATTAAGCTCAAGCTCCGATCCTCTAACATCTCTAACAGAGTGGATGGTGTTGAATGTACTGAGCTGGTATAAGCATTGTTTTTGTTGTTGTTGTTGTTGTTGTTGTTTGTTTGTTTGTTTTGTTTTGTGTTTTTTTTTATCATGGTTGTAGCAGGGTATGTGACATTTTAACTTGGCTGACATTTGCTTGGCACATTTCTATTGGCTAGTAATGATTTCTTCTTGGTATGAAAAATGGTTGCTAGCTTAATCAATATACTTCAAGATATTAGATACTTTTTCCTTAAGAACTGATTGGTTGTTGCTAGGGATGGAGCTGTTGTTTGCTTAGGGGAATTGTGGTAGTTGCCAGGGTGACATGGCTCCTAGAACAAGTTGGTGTTTTCCAGTAGCTGTGTTCATTCTAAGGACAAGTTGTTTATAACATGAGGTTTGTAATGTTAAGTTGGGCCCTTAAATAGTATTAAAGAAATAGCTACTAGCTTTATATTTTGATCTATTTGCAGAGAGAAAATTATTGAAGAGGGTAGGAGAGGGAGGGAGAGAGAGAGACTACATGGGCTTTTGAAACTGCAACTTAAAAGCCACACCTGGTAACATGCCCTCTCCAATAAGATTATACCTACACCAACAAGGCCACAAGTCCTAATCCTTCTTAAACAGTCCATGTTTAATAACACAAAGTTTCTTCTGAGAATCGCAGCAATATCTTCATTGTTACAGCTTGTAAAATCAAAATAAAACAGCACATCCAACATGAAAATGTACAATATGTATATTTCTATTCCAAAAGTGAGGAAAGGATGAATAGTGGGGAAATACTGGACCAAAGCAAGTCCAAGACTGTAGGGTAAAAGTCAAATTCTGCATCTTCAAGTTTGATGTCAAAGCATTCTCCAGATTTTCTTCTCCTTCCATCTTTATTGAGTGTAACTCGCTTCTTTCTTTCTTTCTTTCTTTCTTTCTTTCTTTCTTTCTTTCTTTCTTTCTTTCTTTCTTATATTTTCTTTATTTACATATCAAATGTTATCCCCTTTCCTGGTTTCTCCTATGAAAACCCCCTATCCTCCCCCCACCCCCTATTCATCAACCCACCCACTCCTGCTTCCTGACCCTGGCATTCCCCTATACTGGGGCATATAGCCTTCACAGGACCAAGGGCCTCTCCTCCTGTTGATGACCAACTAGGCCATCCTCTGCTACATATGCATCTCGAGCCATGAGTCCCACCATGTGTATTCTTTGGTTGGTGGTTTAGTCCCTGGGAGAACTGCTGGTTAGCTCATATTGTTGCTCTTCCTATGAGGCTGCAAATCAATGCCAAGTATAGACCTGTTCTTCACAGATATCCCACAGATATGGCATCTGTGATATCTTATTGTCTCCATCAATTCATGTTTCTCTTTCACAGTTTCTTGTGATGTACTTCCTGAGCCTTCATGCAGGAACTCCTCTACTTCCTACTTGACCTCAATATATCTCCTTGACTGAAAAGAAATGTTACATAACTCCTTTTCTTTATATTCCTTGATAAAACCATGACCATGTAGACGAGCCTTCAAGTAGCCCCCCTCCTTGATCACATTTGTATAAACTTCCCATTATTGCTTAGGTAAATGTCATTCCTGTGTCTTTTTCCTTTCACTGGCTATAGGATTATAGGCCAGGGTCTTGCCCTGAATCCTCAGCAATATCCAGTTTTCAAGCAAATAGGTATTTTTTCTTTAAAGTTTTTGTTCTACTTGAACACTGGAATTGGCTTCAAGTTTCCATTTCCTGATGCACTTGTTCTCTTCAAACTGTAATTTTTTTTTCCTGGCTCTATTTATCTTTTTCATTGGAGTGATCATTAATAACCATTTGACACAATCAATACAAACTAGGCTTTCTTGAAATCTCTTATGCCAAGGCATTAATCCAAAACTTCTCATATAGTCTCACCCAGATTCTTTAGACAAGGGCCAAAAACCATGTTATTTATTTGCCAAACATCATAAGAATGATTTATAGGCAACTTGCTAATGTTTTTTCTGTTCTGTAATTCCTTGAACTGGGCATGCTACCTTTGCTGTTACAAGTAAGGCCCATTAAGCTCAGCATAAATAATTAAAATTCTTTTCTAGTTCATATTCCCAAAGTCTCCAATATTCCTCAAAATACCAGCATGGATTATCACAGGAATATCCCATGCCTGGGACCAATATTTTTCTTATGTTCTGTTCTTTTGCTGTGAAGAGACACCATGAAGAAAACAATTTATAGAAGAAAAAACTTAATTAAGGATTTTCTTACAGTTTCAGAATGTTTTTCTAAAATCATTGTGAGGAATGTGAAAATGTGCAGGCAGGTATTATTGTGAAGTAACTGAGAATTCTATACCCTGATCTTCAAGACTTCAGGGGGCAGGGTGTAACTGGACTTGCCATGGGCTTCTGAAAACTCAAAAGACGATTCTAGTGACATAATTTGTCCAATAAGTCCCTAAAGACTACAACCAGGTTATAGCTACAAATCCTTCTCAAACAAATCTATACCCTCGTAACTAAGTCTTCAAATATATTAGACTACAGGGGCAATTCTCATTCAAATCATCATAATAGCAAAGTGTGTTTTGTTGCAACAATGAATTCAGATTTTGCTCTGAACATTACAATTGAAGCAGTTATATTATTATATCCAATATCACTGTAATTGATATCAACACCACCCAGGTGACTGGTTTCTAATATGTGAAAACTGTGAAAATAGCAAAAATAACCTGTGCATATGAGTGTTTTACATCCATTATCTCATTTTATCTATTATACGGTATCATAGTGCAATACATAAGCTGTGGAAATACTGTCCAGATCTATTAATCGGGAAAATTGAATACAAACAAATACAGCATTGATTTCAATTCCAAAAAAGCCCATTGAGACTTTCTTTTCTGTATGTTTATACTTCTTCATAGAAACCTTCCTTCCAAGTGGGGATGTTCAGTTTCCACCAAGAATCCAGTCATTTACATTGCCTTTTTGAAAAGTACAAGGATTACCCATTAGTTTCAAGAAATAAGTATGTACAAGATGCTTTTCTCTTCAGATATACAACAGGATTAAGGCGGTATAAGTATATACATATAAAACATCCACATTCACACATACAAGGCCTCTATTTAAATAAATCATATCAACCTTATAAGATGAGTGTTTTGCAAGTGATGATATATTGGCTTCTTGAAGAATAGAATTAATCCATTTCAAGTCATTTGTTCAGCGTTGAAAACATAAGTGTTTTGTGCCATTGTTTTCTAAAGGGCAGAGCATGCCATTTCTGTTTGGTGCACTATTTTCAAAATGTCATAAAATGGCAGAGATTACAGAATCCTGGAGACCAAAAGAAACAAGTTTTGCATTTTTAATTACAAAAGAGACCAGAAGAATCGTTCCCAAGGATTTTGAAGACTTTTATTTAAAACTTGTATTAATTTAGTGGTAACCAGGAATAATTTTTTTTTTTTATCATCTTAAGTAAATATTGCACTCAGAGATAACTATCATCAAAACATTTTTTTTTAAATAAGGTTGTCATAGAACAAGTCTTTGCTTTTGTACCTTTTCCATCTTTAATTTATTTTAGATAGATAGTTATGGTTTTGTTACCTTAAATTTACGGTAAGATGACTGAAATATTTGGTATCATTTTATGTGTTTCTTCTTATTGATAAATACAATTTACCATGTGATTTCAGTTATTTATGTGTTTCCAAATATAGTTCATAATCAATATAATACTTAATGCTTAATGCATAAAATATGATCCAAATGTAACTCCTTTTCTGTCTTCTGAATCAAGTACATGACATATAATCAGCTACTTCAAACAGATAATATTTGAAATAGCTTTGAATCCTGTTTTCAGATTCTATAGAAACTGCATTCTCTCTTTACTTCTGTCAGTAAGTGGCATGTTCCTCATCCTTACTTCTGTGTTGGGAGAGAATACAAGGAGTCTACAGGGGTAAGCCGAGCTGAGATTCCTACCAGGGTGGAATGTAGAGACTGAAGTGGCCACCTGCTGTAGGCAGGGAAGACATGTAGAGAAGGAACCATACATCAATCTAACCATATAACCTTCTAAAAAAAAAAAAAAAAAGTCTTGGCTGCAAAAATTCCAGTGATAAAGATGGAACAGAGACTGAGGGAACTTCCATCCAATGACTGGCCAACTTGAGACCCATCCCATGTGAGGGAACAAAATCAGGACACTAGGACACAATTAATCAATTATTAACAATGTGTTTGTATACAGGAACCTAGCTTAACTGTCTTCTGAAAGGCATTATTCAATAGTGGATAGAGGCAGATGCAGAGATCCACTGCCAAACATTAGTCAGAGCCTGGGAATCTTTGGAAGAATGGGGATAAAAGTGGGAATGCCAGAGGCATAAAGGACAATAGAGTAAGACCTACAGTATCAACTAACCCAGGGCTATGTAGGATCAGAAGGACTGGGCACCAAACAATGAGAGTACAAGAGCTGAACCTAGGTAGGACCTTTATCCATTTGCAACAAATGTGCAGTTTGATCTTCATTTGGGCCCCTTAATAAGTAGAGCTGGGGCTGTCTAGGTCTCTGTCCCCTGTCACTTCTTTACTACCTGGACTACCTGGATCTGGACTGGGAGAAAATGCACCTAGTCCTGGGGACCAGATGTCCCAGGGTAGGGTTGTAGGCATGGGGCTCTCCTTCTCTGAGGAGAATGGTGTGTTGGGGTAAAGAGAAGGAAACGGGGCTGTGATCAGGATGTAAAGTGAATAAATAAATAAATAAATAAATAAATAAATAAATAAATAAACAAATTCCCCTGCAGCTGAATTGATGAAGGCCTTTTCTTAACTAGGATTCCTTCCTTTCTGTTAACTCAAGCTTGTGTCAAGCTGACATAAAACTAACCATCATCCTGAGTGAAGTAACCCATTCACAAAAGAAATCACATAACATGTACTCACTGATATGTGGATATTAGCCCAGAAACCTAGACTACCCAAGAAACAATTTACTAAACACATGATACTCAAGAAGAAGGAAGGTCAAAATGTGGACACGTCACCCCTTCCTAGAATTAAGAACAAAGCACACATTGAAAGAGTTNGGCCTAGTTGGCCATCAGTGGGAAGAGAGGCCCCTAGGTTATGCAGACTTTATATGCCCCAATACAGGGGAACGCAGGGGCCAAGGGGTGGGAGCGGGTGGGTAGGGGAGCAGGGCCGGGAGGGGGGAGGATATAGGGAACTAGCTGGATAACACTTGGAATGTAAATGAAGAAAAACAAAAAAAAAAATAAAAAAAAAAAAAAAAAAAAAAAAAAAAAAAAAAAAAAAAAAAAAAAAAAAAAAAAAAAAAAAAAAAAAAAAAAAAAAAAAAAAAAAAAAAAAAAAAAAAAAAAAAAAAAAAAAAAAAAAAAAAAAAAACTAACCAACAAAAACACTGGGAAATACTGAATTCCTTTTCTGACACTTATGTCTAGACAGTACTACAAGATAAGGCTTACCACAAGCTGATCTTAAACAATGGCTTGTTTGTTGTTGTCATTGTTGTTGTTTTTAATTTTTATCCCCATACCTCTGAATCTTACATTGTAGTATAATTTCATGTATATTTTCCCATATTATTGAACAGTGTATCATTGACATTTCAGGAAGAGAACTATGCTGAGTATAAGCTAAAGCAATAAAGAAATCTGCTATAAAGGATTTATGTAAAGAATTGCAGGAGAAGACCATAGAGTAGGAAGTTGGAAAGATATTAATCAGCCTGGCCTCCGCTTATACAGATTGTCTCTTCTGTACCTGTGTCCTGCGCTTCATCTCACCGGCAAGAATGTACACGGGACACAAAGGATCCTTCTGCAGCAAGTGTTTATTGCATCATGAAGAGGAAGATGCTGAGCCCCAGAAAGGCCCAGCTTTTATAGACCCTAAGATGGTGTGTTCACATTAGATTGGCTGCTCGCCCATAACCCATGACGCCCTGGGGATGGGCTGTGACTTAGCGCGCTTTTCCCACAGCACAATGCGCATTCCAAAGATTACTTGGGAGAGTGGCAGATGCCAGCGCCATTTCTTAATGGCAAAAAGCTGTCACGGCTCACAGCGGCTCTCTACATACCTGATTACTACATGAAATCAGAGATCACAAAATTTGGAGTTCTTCCTCTTGTCCTGGCTCAATATCATACTTCCAAGGTTTCCATCTCTAGATTGTGAATTTGAATATGTGATTAATCCATTGAAAATTTCAAATCAGTGGGATATTTTCAGTTTTGATTAAGCAAAAATAGGCAAGCTGGTTAACTCATCCATGTAGTGGAATAAGTATATTTCGTGAATTCAATTTTCACAAGTAGCTTAAATTCACGTTGAAATATGTTCTAGTGTTTTTACTCACATTAATAGGTTACCTGGTTAAATAATTTCATATATATTTATAAGTAATTACCAACTGGTTCCAACATATTTAAAATGCACTCTTTCAAAAATCATTCAATGTTGCTATTTGCAAAATGAATGAAGAAAATTACAGATAGAGAATGGTAAAATATGTATGAAGGCCTTACTTTTTGTGTAGTATAAAATAACAATTGCCTATATTGACTAACATAAATAACATTATAAATAAAAAGATAAAATGAATGTTAACATATTAAAATGCCTTCTTAATGGTTTCAATTACACATGTTCACCCTAACCATTTTTAGAAAAATTCAATGTCTAGAAGACATTTTGGTACTTGCTACAGATAAGCATCCTGCTCTCTTTGAACTTCCATTTAAACTTAACCCCTAATCTAATAGTATCTGGATTTTTTGAGGTTGGAAGTCATTAAACAAGTTATGAATGTAGAGCTCTCATAAGTGAGATTAGTGTTTAATATAACAGATCTTTTGATCTACTCTGCCTTTTCCCAACTGGGAATATCATGAAGTCCTTGATCTAGGTCATAGTCCTTACCAGACAACAATTATTTGTCACCTTGATCTTGAATGCTAAAGGATCTATAACTAAGGGAAAGATATTTCTGTTGGTTGTTAACTACTCAATATAGAGTTTTCATATAATAACTTGAGAAAATTCAGATATTGAAACTAAAAGTATAGGATGGTACAGTAAAATTTACCAAACAAATGTGAATATGAGCCAGTCATAATTTTTAAACACACGAATTCAGGAAAAAACATATATGCAAACTTATATGAATTATTTAAGTCAGGATTTAGAAGAAAAATAGACTCTGCAGAAAGTTGCAATTCTATTCAAATATCCCTCAATACCCTTGAAAAAAATCTTGTAAATATTTAAAATCTGCATAGTCAGGTCCTCAGAAGGACATAAGGAAAAATGTGGACCACAGAAAAACTGATAAAAAAGTGAAAAAAATTAAGATATTGTCATAGAAGTTACTGAAGGTAGAATTTTTAGGCAATAAAATTGAATATTTTGCTATGGGATTTTCAGTATGAAAATTTTAGACTGTGACTGTTTGATATACCTTTCATTGGTAGCTCTACTCTCTCCTCAGTTCATTGCATTGTATTTACTTTAGTAGACCAGACTCTATGTGTATTGAGTCAACACTGACACAGTGAAGACTGTACCCACAAGAAACAGCAAGGCTTAGATATATTCTCCTCCAATCCTCAGTTGATCCTAAGGGGAATGGTGTGGTCTCAGAATCCCAGACTAAGTAGAATTTGGGCATACCCATCTATCATAAGAAAGACAGCCTAAAGCTCTAGGGATAGAGTCAGACAACAGAGAACTTAAACTCTTCCTAACATAGCATCTGGACAAAATAAAAACTTCATAGTTTTTTGGAAGAAACTGCCTCTATTTTTGTGGTGTTGGATTGGTAGAAACCAAGTCAAAGCAGTTAATCACTTGGAATCATGTTTTAACAATGCTTTACGATTGAAGAGTGTCTGTTATTCCTTCCCTTTCTTCCACATCTCATTTTTAAAACTAAAATGTTTACTCCTATTCACCCATTGTACCTAAGAAATAGTATTTCTGTGATTTCACAAGTTTTCATGATGAACAGAATATGCATTCTAACATGGCATACCTTCTCAATTACCTGTATGTGGTTTTCATTGTGTTTAGGAAAGAAAATGGAAAGGACACCCATGTGCTATGCAAGAATTTAACACTTTTGTAGTTAATAGAATAAAAAAAAAGTTTCAAAATAGTGGAAATGAATTTGCAGATTTGATGGCAGAATGCAATGGTGTTAATGTTATTTCTTAAAATTCATGTTTGTGTGGTGTGATTATGTTAGGAAGTGAGTCATTCAGTAAGAAATTAACTCATGAGGACAGAGACCCATTAATAATATACCTTGGTAAATAAAGATGCCTTTCTCATTCTACATGCAAAGACATAGTGATAAGCCAACTACCAACCTGGATAACAGTCCCCACTAGTCACTGAATCTTACAATACCTTGTTTATTGACTTCTTTACTTCCATAATTGTGAGCAGAACACACATATTCTTTACATGATCCTGAGGCACAGAGCAATTCAGTTATAATGAGCTACGTGGGAGGTTAATGTATATAATGTATAATGTGTATAAAATCAGATCAAACTGCCAATTATGGTACTATTTTAAAAATGATAAGGAGAGCCAGGCGTGGTGGTGCACACATTTAAGCCCAGCACTTGGGAGGCAGGGGCAGGCAGATTTCTGAGTTCGAGGCCAGCATGGTCTACAGAGGGAGTTACAGGACAGCCAAGGCTACACTGAGAGAAGAGAAAGAAATTTTAATTAAAGTGGACTCATCTAGTGGTAATATAGTCTTTTAAATCAACTAACATTCTATTCAACTAGGGTAAGTGTGGATTAACAATTCAGAGAATTAATGCTTTTGAGACTTAATAAAACTAGTGTGTTAATTTATAAGTATTGTTTTCTGACTGTGACTTTGTGTGACATTTATCCTTAGATATCAGAAATAATTAGAGAAACATAATTAAGTATAATTTAAAGATTAGTATCTTATGTTTCTCAGCTTACATCTAGAACTGTAATCATATTCAGAATTTATTTGTAAAGTTTCCACTAAGAAAAAAAAATCATATAATTCAGTCTCAGTTATCCAAATCTGATAAATAATCTTGGGTATGAGACGACATAAAAAAAAAAAAAAAAAAAAAAAAAAAGACGTTTTAGGTTTCTGAGTTTGTAATTGTTGATTGCTTTATTTGGAAAGAGTATAGAGAATAAAATCACAATGAGTATTTTTGTTGATAATCTTTGCAAAAAAGCATTGTATTGCTTCTCTGTTATAAATACTCATTCTATTCTTTGAAATCAAGTAATGCTGATCAGGTTACTCCACTTGTACATTGATTTGAAGATTTCACTGTTATTAAAACTTCCCTTTTTACTTTGTGACTGAAGTTTTGTACTTAACCATTTTATTGTTCTTTAATAATCAAACCCTATGTCAAAACTGGTGCCTTCACTAATAGTTACTAAAAAAATTAATATAGGAATTATATTATATTGATTATATATGATTACTTGTGACTTTAAAAGAAATTGTACAACCTTTTATTAGAAATAACAGCACTTACTCCATTTCTTCATGAAGAATTTCTTAAGAAAGTATCTTACATAAATTCAGGCCTTAATTAGAAGACCATCAGTCTCTTTTATATGTTTTGATAGATTTATGATTCCCACCATGGAAGTGAACTAAACCATGCAAAACTAATCTTCCTAGTAGGAATATGTCTTTAGAATAGGACAAATGAAAGGCATCTTAGTAATGGAAATTCCCTATGTTCTTCATCAAATGTGTAGGGAAGTGTTTAATCAAGGAAGAGAACCATGCAATATTGAACAGAAGCACTCTGTTATTCATGCTGACAATGTCTTATATGCCTAAGGCTTTGAAAAATATATAGATACCCCAATACAGGGGAACGCCAGGGCTAAGAAGTGGGAGTGGGTGGGCAGGGGAACAGGGCTGGGGGGAGGGAAGAAGGAAATTTCATGATAGCATTTGAAATGTAAATTAAGAAAATATCTAATGAAAAATATTGAAAAAAAGAAAAGAAAAATATAAAGAGTATGTAGATACTGCAACCCAAGTATGGCATTTAAACCATACTTTTCTGGTGATATGTCTGAGTCATAACCTTTATTTTAAGACAATAATAGTGATAAATGTTATCAACACTTATAAAAGTTGTAACCTTTATTATAAGAATTTATAACTTTAGTGATAAGAATTTCATTTTCTTAATTTTATAAAACAAACTGGTACTTGTCTATATATCCTAGAAGTATTGCACAGATATTCTTCAATTTCCCACTTATTAATCCCACAAAATATTTTCAACCCTTTGCCATTTTCCAGCATAATCCTTTTAGTTAATAATTAAAAGATAATAAATGGACATTTAGAAACAATTAAAAGCAATTGTTATGTGTTGAAAATCATAGACACCCATGAAAATATTTTGGCATTTAAGTAGTTGAGGAGAGAAGAAATTTGAAAACATTACTGCTATGATATTTATGTTTGATAAATTATTCACTGCAGGACTTTGTGATCTTGTTCTTAAATCATTTCATTTTGTTAAGAAATTACTCTGAGTTTGAAAAGCTTTCTTCAAGGATTATTTTAAGAGAATTATATAATATTTCTTTTATGTGGTTCTAATTGCTCAGTGTATAATATAATTTTAATTTAACTTCTTCAAGTTATTTTTGGATAAAGCCTGAATAAAAATCAAATTAATATAAAATCCTTTTATAATTTTCCTTGTAATAATTCTTTAATATTATAGTCATACAATTCAAGTTCAATAATTAAATAGAATTATTTATAAGTAATCAAGTACCTTATTTATAATTTCTCAAATGTATTACTAAAAGTTATCAATTCACTGAAGATTACCAATAGAACATTTATATATTTTTCTTGTGAAAATTATCAATTCATTGAGGAGTTCCAACACTATAGTTATACATATTTTGAGGAGATAATGGAAATGGGTGTTCTTATAGATTTATTGTGTAGTTATTGTGTGACATTTATTTTTATATGTGTTTTGAATTTCTGTTTATGTTGCAATATGTTCTCAATTATACTAACATACTTTGACATTAAATTTATTATTGAGGATAAATAAGTTTAGTTTCCTTAATTATAGTTCTAAATTATTGAAATAAGTAGGCTTATTAATCTCATAAGAAAGTATTTTTTACCAAAATTTTATAACACTATTTCTACATTTTCAACTATTTTTGGAAACTTTAAATATGGTGCTGGGCTTAGGATTTGATAGGTTTTTCTTTTTAATATAAAACATGCTTAAATAACAATACTTTCTAATCATTAAAATCATTAATCATTGACAGTTAAGTATGCAATGACACCTAGGATGCATAAAGAAAATTAATATATAAGATAATTGCAAGATTATTCTATTTGTCTGTCTTTTCTGTTAAACCATCTTCTTGTCAGTTGCCACAGCTATTATCATACATTAACGTTAAATAATTAAGCATGAAAACAGAGACCATGAATTTGAGAGAACTTCAAGAAGAATGATCATAAATTAGAGGACAGCCAGCCCTCCTGCAGTTGAAAACAAACATTAGGTCTCTATGTCATGTTCCTGTTGCATCCTGCAGGTCTTTCAAATATAGTACCTTTATAGGAGTTTAGAAAGTCCTAAAATGTCACAGTAAGATGTATGCATAGAGCTGTAGAAGCTAAGAACCCATACTAGTTTTGCCACAAAGTAAACAGGCAAGTTTTACTAATAACCAAAGCCTGAAATCAATTCATAAGTGGGGTAACCTGGTCATCATTCCTGTATCTCAAAGAATTAAATGATTGTTTATAATAGTGAAGGGAATGTATGACACAACATCATTTTTTTTTTTTAAACCAGGAATATCTACAAAAAGGACCCATTGTGGGATTTTCTATCTTTACATGATAACTCAACCAAAATAATAACCAAAAATTGCAAGCCACGAAAACTAAAACCTGTCTTATTATGTCATTACATGTCCAAGATTATTTATCTTGTTCTGAATGTATTTGTTTAACTGTGAGGTCTAGAAGATATTTTATTGTTTTTGAATGGAAATATTGTTTTAAATTTCTCATAATTTCTGATTTTTATATAACAAAAATAGGATCTTTGCTTAAACAATTCTGTAAATTAAAATATCTGATTTGATTATGAATTTATTAGATATTTTCCAAAATAAAGCCATCATTTTGTTTCTTGGTAGTTGCACTGTAAGTTTTTATTATGCTTTCAAATCAATGTTACAAATTTACACTCTTCAATAAAATTTATGTAAATAACTTGTCACAAAAGGAAAAATAAGAAGAGGATGAGGAAAATGAGGAGGAGGAGGAAGAAGTGGAGGAGGAGGAGGAGGAGGAGGAGGAGGATAATGAAAACAACAACAACCACAAAGCAGCAATATGGTAGTCTATGATCATTACAACAGGCCAAAATTACAAACAGTTTCTTGCAGGAGAAAGTAGACTCTTCTTTGTGACACGCCTCCCCACCAGCAAGACACACCACCACCGGGATCTTCTCAGTCAGCTTTATTCTGAAGCCCCTTTATAGTAGATTCCCAGGACTCTGGACAGCAGCAGATCTGCTGCTTTTATACTCTCCCAGGGAAGGGGTGAGGGTGTTGTAGTGGTTGTGGATTGGTACACCAAGATACACCTCATTAGCATGTGGCCATTCATTGGTGCTACAAGCCACATCCATTAGCATATTGCCCGTTCTGGAGGGGCTATTGCTTGAGGAGGGCCTGAAGAGGGAGCCTGGGTTTTCTGGAGCAACTGCTGTTCCAGAGCAACTGACACTTCCTACACTTCTTCGCTTAGGAGTACTCCCTGATTTGATGATATACTCTGTGTCTTTTAAAAGCCAAAATTGCATATTCTTACACTTTAAGGTAAAAGAATGAACTCTTTTGCAAGGTGTACAAGGGGGAATGATGATCTGAGATTCAGTAACATGGATTCTCTTGTTATTAACAACATAATTGGTTATACTTTTAAGAGAAAGCATAGCTATAGAGAAATTCAAGAACTGAAACCCAGAATGAAGTAGGACATTGTCAAGAAGATTTGAATATTTGATGTGCATTGTTAATACTGCATGGTTCAGGTATACTTCTGTGGATACAGAATTTTATACTTCAATGTCTTTTAAACTCAATATCATAGGTATTTCTCTAGGGTGTATATTTAGATGTTTTCTTGTTTGTATGGAATAATGATGTGTTTGTGTGTATGTGTGCATATGTACATGCAGGTATTATTTTCTCATGTGTGTGTGTGTGTGTGTGTGTGTGTGTGTGTGTGTGTGTGTGTACAGAATAGAATGCACTGTTTGCCTTTTACTTATTATTTTTGACATAAGGTATTTTGAAATCTATACACTAATGTAAATAAAATTTTATGGCTGAATTTGTAATAGCAACAAGTTCAGAATTGAGTACTTAGCCTTTACTGACAATGTAAAATATTCATGAAAGAAATTTCTACAAATAATTCCTGCCTTTCATTTCTACTTGCCTAAATACTGCTATAAAAGGGCAATGTGAGTACGTTAAAGAAAGGGTACTCTTTGAAAACACAAAACAAATCACTAAGAGATTTGGAGAGACTCATGTAATATTCATGTAACTAAACAAACAGAAGAGACAAAGTGAGTGCTCATAAACTCACAGAAATGAAAAGTTATTATACTATTTAAAATTAGTAAGGGACAATAAACTGTCCGCACTCTACCCATTCTTATGGCTTAGAAATAGTATTGGAAAATTAAAAAGAACACCAAAGGAATAAAACAGCTCAGACACCAAAGCTACAATTTTTTCTTCATTTATTCTTTTACACTACATATCAGTCACAGTATCTCCTCCCTCTATTCTTCCCAGTCTTCCTGCTCATGACCTGTCAACTCCAGATATATTCCTTCTCTGTTTCTACTTGCAAAAATACCAGGCATCCAAGGAATATCAACTGAACACATTATAACAAAACACAATAAACCTAGACACCAATATGGGTATGATGAGGCAAATTCAGTAAGAGAAAAAGGGTCCCAAGAACAGGCCAAAGACTCAGTGATGCCTTCCTACTCCCACCATTAGGAATTACACAAGAGCACCAAGTAAGACCATAATAAATGTGCAGACAACTCAGCTCAGACCCATACAAGTGATCCTAATATTTTTTTGGAAAAATATTAATCTATTCTCAAATTAAATTATATATGTTACATCAAAGAAAATTTCAAAAGCTTTAATGGAGGAACTCTGATGAGATTTTCCTCAAATAAGATACATACAATTTTATCTTTATGGTTTCTAATCATTGATTTTTCTGCCTACTTCATTAAACTTAGGGAAAATGGTCCCTGTATCTAACCTTAGGCTTAAACTTATTCTCAAAGTACAGCAAGAACTAATTCAAGAAGAAGGCTGTGTCAATTTGAGAACGTGCATACTGTGGTCATTAAGCCAAAGGATAATGTCCCAGACTTGCCAAAGCATCTGCTCACCTTATTAGAAATTTATCTCTCCCTTGCCATGTTAATTGTCTCTCACTTCTGATAAGTACATGCTGCAGGTCCAGCCTACTCAATTTATGCCCAGGCATCATGACTCCCTTGGTAGTGCCTTGGCTGCCTTCCCAGAATATGTTACTGGTGACCCTGTTGTTCTCTTCTTTAAACAAAAAGTTAATTATGACTTATTGGAAAGTCTAATGATATTTGATGATCTTTGAGACATCATATACTCCCTCCCTAATCTTTTAACAAGTACATCAGAATCTATATGATAATGTGTCCTCTACAAAATTTGCTAGATCAGTCCTGGGAAAGGCTGACTAGGCTGATGAAGTAACACTGAGAGTAATACATTCAGGGGATATCATATGAGTAGACTAGGAAGATGGCTTACCTCTTTCCACATCTCTAGTTAATTTGTGCTAAGCTAACTATAGATTACAGCAATAAGGCTTACAAAGGAGGCTCCTACAATATTGTTCATTTTTTTCCAAGTTGATAAAAACATTTATAAAAGACACCATTCAAGGGTCAGAAAAAAGTCACGTATCATGTAACACAATTTATATTGGTACACATTGCATGTCAGCAAGAATTTGGAATTGAATTTTTTAATTTAAAATATATCTTCTTTCTTTTCATACATTGAAGAATGTATGTTTGTGGTTACAATAAAGACAGGCTTCAGCTGTGTGATGTCTTTTCTTCCTAAATCTATGAATTCTAAAGCTATCTGAATCGCAGATATTTTAATAGAAGTAATGGGAAGGAAAAACTCGCTGTAATTGGGAACTAGGAATTAATATCTGGATATCTTGATGTATTATATAGATCCATTAATTATAGTGACAGGTCCTTTGCTGTTAAGAAAGTTTATTTATTAAATGTTCTAAACCTAATAAGGAAAAGAGCTAGTAAGTTTACTTATAAAAACTATAAATGAGGCTAATTGTATATTATTAACTCAAGATCATGCTTCTTAAAGATATGACACAAAACAAATATTGAAATATTTCTGATTATTTTCAATTTTAATTGTGATTTCTATTACTGCTGCATATATTATCACTCAAGTTTTGAAATAATAGCTATGGTGCATATCTGTTAAAATGAAAACAAAATAATAATAATAATAATAATAATAATAATATTCATTCATGGAAAATCTGATGTTTATTTAATAATTAAGATATAACATGCTAATTCTACAATAAATTGAAATAAATTTAAGAGCATACACCCCAATGCATATTACTCACAGGTTAGAGAAGCAGATATAACTGACTTGCATAACTGATATCTTTCAAATAAAAGTTAGGAATATTGAAAATTCAATTGTACTAATAAGAAACCTTAGGAGCATGCCAATTTGAGAACTTATGTACATATTATGGCCAGTTAGATGATGGCTCAGATTCAAAGTTTTTAAAGACATTATCAACCCAATAAATAAGAACATAACATTATTTTTCAAGGAGGAAATTTATTTGCTACCAAAGACAGACTTAATCATCTGGTAAAAACAATAGTTTGCTGTTTTTTTGTTTTTTTTTTTTGTTTTTTTTTTTTCTGTAAATACTTTTGAGAACTTTGGGAGTAGAACACAGGAAATGTATTACGCTTTTATGGATATCATTGCTTAAAATAAAGTCATTGCCTGTGTCTCAGATATTTTTCTATCACCCTGATGCAATATGTTGACAAAAGCAATTCAAGGCAGTAATGATTTACTGTGGATTAATGTCCAAGTACATGGTGCATCACAGTGAAGAAACCATTTCAACAGGAGGGTGAGTTGCCTGGTTACATTTTTGTACTAATTTCTCTTCTCTATTTTTCTTCTATCCAAGGCCTCAGTTTTTATAAAGTTGCTGCCCATACTGTGAATGCCTTCTCACCTCTATTAAGAAAATCAAAATAGATCTCCTATAAACATGCCAGAACAATCTGTCTCCTAACTGATTCTAGATCTCAAATTACAGCTAAGGTTAACCTTCTTAGGTAGAAACCATATCCTTTTGAAGATTACAGGAGATATTGTGGTTATGTTTTGTTGTTGTTGTTGTTTGTTTGTTTTGGGTGTTGGTTTGTTTGTTTTTTCAGGTCCTCATCCATTTCTTTACTTACATACCTTCCCTAATTTTTAGAGGCCAAATCTTTAACTTCTGCCATATACCCAGTAATTTGTAATGTTTAATAACCCTCTCGATTGCAATGGAACCCATTGAATAATTTAAACATTCATAACAAGATTATACATATTCAAAAGTTACTTCATAAAGCCAATGATACATTCATTGTACAGACGGGGCTTTGTTGGACTCATTGTGTGCTAACTAGAGCATCATATTTTCCAGAAATAAATAGAATCAAATTCCAGGAATATATTGTTTTCAGCAATTATCATTCAGAACACAAATAAGTTAATTCTCGTGTCTTAAAAGCTTTAATATCTGACTATGAAAGAAATAAATGCCAGGAAAATTGGAACAAATTATGGTATATGAATTAAAATAAAGCATAATTTCCTCTGAATGTGTCTTCATGACTTAATTAGTTTTTTTATCATCATGCATATTTCTTTTCATACTTATTGAGAGGAAATATTACTAGAAATAAAACCAATACTAGTGATCAATTATGCTGATCTCTCAATTTCTTAATTTTAGTTTTGTTTGGCCTTGCACTATTTATCTATTTATTTATTTATTTATTTATTTATTTATTTATTTATTTATTTTTTGCCTGCGATCACAACCTCTGTATATTATTATGTCCAGCTGCCCTTGAGTGTCAAGAAGATTTGTGATTATCCTTATACTTTGACTCTTTTTTTTTTTTTTTTTTTTTTTTTTTTTTTTTTTTTTTTTTTTTTTTTTTTTTTTTTTTTTTCTGCCACTATTTCCAGAATGACTCATCTGCTTTGGTGTGTCAAGGAGAGAGGGAAGTAGCATACAAGTATTTATTTATATAATAATATATTATACTATATGTTATATGTGTTATTATGTATATTATGCAATGTATGTTACATTCTGTGATGATGGATGCTCATTCCTAGTGCAGTAATTTATGAGTATAACTGTGAGTCATTACCCATTTATCAGGCTAAAAGTTGTAGGATTTCTCTTAAATTCATGTTTGGAGCTACTAAACTCTATAAAATGCTTTAATAAGAAATTCTCTTTTGACAACATTAGTAAAACACAGTGGTAGCCTACAGAAAGGGAAAAAAAAAATTCTCAGCAACATGTCTGACAGAGGTCCAATTTCAAAGCTATATAATGAACTCCAGAAGCTAGATATACACAAACTCAATAATCTGACTAGTATAAGGTACAGATCTTAACAGAGAATTCTCAACATCAGAATCTCAAATGGACAAGAAGCTCATAAAAAATGGTCAGCATCCTCAGCCCTCAGGGAAAGGCCAAGAAGAATATGTTGGAAATTTCATCAGAATCTCCTGTCAGAATGGCTAAGATTAAGAACACAAGGAACATCTGATACTGGTTTGGATGTGGAGCAAAGGGAACAGTCTTCCTTTGCTAGTGGGAAAGCAAAATTGTAAACTACTTTGGGAAGCACTATGGTGGTTTATTAGAAATTGATAATCGATTTACTTCATGACCCATTTATACCATTCTTGGGCATATACCCAAAGGATACTCCATCATACTACAAGGGTTGTTTTTTTTAATCAAAAGGTCAAACATTCAATTTTCCATTAAAAGCTGGAGAACTAGATGCTGATGAGAAAGCCTACTAGCCCAGAGATCCAGAGAAAATACCCAGCTGACCTTCTTCCTCAGCTGACATCCCAAAAGGAAGCTTTTCTTCTCCACACACTCTAAAAACCTCTCAATTTGAACATCCCTTCTTTTTACTTCCTTTGCATTTTTCTATCCATCCTCATTACTTCCTCTAAGTCTCTATTTTTTTTTTTCTATGTTTACTACCTGTCAACTGGTTACTTGCTATGACTCTTGAGCTGTGATTGACTTTGTTTAATCAGGAAGCTCATTAATTAAAGGAGTATGCTAGGACTGAACCATACCACAACTAAAAACAGGTTTTTTCTAGTATATAATTTCTAGGCTCACTGATACCTTGCAAAACAAGAACACTTGCTCAGCTATGGTCATAGAAGTTTTATTCATAATAGCCAGAAACTAGAAACAACCTAGATGTTTCTCAACTGAATAATGTAAAGAGTGTGCTATATTTACATAATAGAGTATTACACAGCTGGTAAAAAAAAAAAAAAAAAAAAAAAAAAAAAAAAAAAAAAAAAAAAAAAAAAAAAAAAAAAAACAACAACATAAAATTTGTTGTCAAATGAATGGAGCTAGTAAAAAATCATGTGAAATGACATAACCTCAACCCAGAAACAAAAATACTTGGTGCCTGTCCCAACTGCCATCAGAGAATCTTCAATCGGCAACTGGTAAAAAGTGATGTTGAGACCCATAGCCTAACTTTAGAAGGATTTCGGGGAATTCTAGTGGAAGAGGGAGAGGAAGGACTGTAGGAGACAGAAAGTACCATCACAAGAACATGCCTACAGAATCCTTTAATCTGGGCGTGTAGGAGCTTAGAGTTACTGAACCAACAACCAGAAAGCCTGCATGAGACTGATCTAGGGCCTCTGCATATATGTAACAACTGAATATCCTAGTCTTTTTTGTGGGACTCCTAACAATGGGAACAGGGGACTCTGCCGCCTCTGCCTGCTTTTGTGATCCTTATCTTTCCTTATACTGGGTTGTCTTGCCAACCTGTAATATGAGGGACGGTGTATAATCTTACTGCAACTTGATATGTCATGTTTGATTGTTAGTCTTGTGAGGCATGCTCGTTTTCTGAATAGAAAGAGGAGGACTTAAGAGGAGTTAAAAAAAAATAAACCAGGTTTGTTTCACCAACTACACAGAACTAGTAATGTTATGCATCTTGGAGAAGACTCTTCAACCGGACTCCCCCCCCCCCCAAAAAAAAAAAAAAAAAAAAAAAAAAAAAAAAAAAAAAAAAAAAAAAAAAGCATAATCCCTAAATATACTTTACATATTTTTCCATAAGCCCCAAAATTTGTGTAGTCCTAATGGTTCATGGGACAAATATCTTATTGAGAAAATAGAGAAACCATTACAGAGAATTATAACAAATCAAATATAGAAGCTGTAGAGCCCTGATATAATGACTACATCAATAAACTGTAACCTCACCAAATCCTCAGAAAGTATTGTGGAAGACATATTTATAAGGTGGATAAGGAAGGACCATGAATCCTATACTCTGCATAAATAATTATAGGTAACTAGGTAATTTTGAGAATAGGAGAAATAGTCTGTCCCAAGGAAGAGCACACTTATTAGCTGTCCAATATCAAATTGTCAGCCTTAAGTACATGCATACATGCAACATAAAGTTATATTTTAAGACCAATTGCACTTTGATTATAAAGAAAAGAATCCATTAATTTTAAAGAAATCAAGGATCTGGAAACTGTAAAGTAAGGAGGAATGAAGTAATTATATTATATTCTCAGAAATAAAAGAAAACAAAACATGTTTTTAAATTGGTAGATATTGAAAATCAACTTGATGGAAACCTGGGCATGTATGTGTGTAGAGAGGTCTGCAGTGTCAGGGAGCTGTTACTTTATATAGAAAAAAAATCAGAAGTTAGATTTTTGTTTGAAGAAAACAAGATTTCAAAAGTCCACAATGTATTTTATGGTTACAGATACTTTTGCACTTGTTTGCCCTTCAAAGGAGAAACTTGCTTTGTGCTGTGTATGTGTGTGTGTGTGTGTGTGTGTGTGTGTGTGTGTGTGTGTGTGTGTGTGTGTGTGTTAATATGAACACTATCCACATCCAGGTGCATGTGAAGGCCAGATGAAGGAAGCAGGAAACCTGCAGGTAGAGTGGATTGTGAGCTGTTTAATACAGTTTCTTCTGTTCTGAAAGAGCATTATTTCTCTTAGAGCCAAGACGCCTTTCCAGCTTCACTAAATTATTTTCTTTCTAAGATGAATTAGACAGAAATTAATACTGGCTCATCTAACTACCCATGTTTCATTGTAGATAGAAGAAAATAAGAAGAGCTTATTTAAAATTAAACATTGAGCATGCTACAAATCTAGATAATCTCTACATTCATTACCATCTGTCCTGGAAAACAGCAGAGGCATTTTCTAAATCAAAACTTTACTCAAAAGTTGTTAAAGATAAATCAAGTCACTTACCAATTCCAGGCAATTTATTGGACATTTGTTGAAGAAAATATCACTTCCCATTGACCCCATCAGAACAACAGTAAACTCACACCCAATATAGATATTTAGGAATAGAGAAAAAAAAAAAAAGTTGTAGTGTTTCTGAAAAGCAAAGTATTATGTTAAAAAATGACAATAGTGATGAAAGTAAGCTATTCTGTAGCCTTAGTCATAAAAAAAAAATCTGAACATATGAATTGCAAGCAGAAATAATTTGACATTTTATGAGTGGAAAGAGCAAAAATAGACACAACACAAACCGCAAACTTCAGGACTGACTTTCAGATGAATGTTGGCAGCTCATTAATCTTTTTAAACTCTCTTTAGTAAAGGAACGACATTATCATACAGTGTTGCTTCACCACCATACTGCTGCAGTGACCCACAGTTAATACAGCATTTGAAGAATTGGTGCTTCACCCCAGCAACTTTAATTGTTGCTTCTGATTTTCCTATTGTGTCTGAAGCCAGTATCCTAAGAAGGGCATTATTGTATAAAAGGTTTCTTTGTGGAAAAAAAAAAATTGCCCTAATGTCTCACAGCACATCGACCCTACTGTAGGTTAATATCAGCTGTGGCCAGAAATAAAATCATATCTTGCTAAAGAGAAAGAAGAAGTATGACATTCATTGTCCAGTTGGAAAAATAAATGAGTGTTCCCGAAGGACATCTGAGATGATAGGAACAAGAAGACCAGCTGCTTCTAACAGTTCATGCCAGGAATTCAAAGTGCATCAGGACGGTTGCAAGGACAACACCCTCTCTCTATGCAGGTTCATAGTTCAGAACCTACCAGTGAGGAATTAGCATTTGTATGTGATTTGTTAAGCTGTGACATGTACTTTAGAGAGATTTGCTCCTCATCTTAAAACCATATAGAGTTTGACAAATTAAATCTGTTCTATTCTAAGCTCATTTTTTTTTTCTGTGAACTCTACTTGCCAAGGTTAAAAGAAGGCTCATATTAATTATATTATCATTTTTTGCTAGATTCAACTATGTGATTTTCTAAGTCAGAGGAATTTATGTAGTTATAATACTGGAGAGGCACAGTAAGTTCTTAATGGCAATCTAATATCCCTTGTACTTAAGTATTTTAATCTGTAAGCATGCAAATACAATGTAAAGTAAGTAATTTTATATAATTATATGTAATATTTTATAAATCAAATTAAAATCTCATTGTACAAATTCTAAGTACTTAAAAATGAGTTATCACAAACACACACACACACACACACACACACACACACACACAGAGGCAGAGGAGTTAAATAGATAGTGATATAGAAATGAGACAAAGGGGGCACTAAAAATTATTACAGAAAGAAAATGGAAGAAGTATATGAGTACAGGCCATAAAAGATTCTGGAAGCATCATTTTAAATTTTGATTCAACCACACTTCAGTATCACTGACTTCCATACTCTTTTATTTTTTTATTTATTTATTTATTTTTTTTTTTTTTTTTGGTTTGGTTTTTGTACAATTGCAATAGCAATAGAGGCTCCTTTTAGTTTTATTTTATTGCAGTGAGAAATATCATAGGAAACACCTCAAAATAAAGAAATATTTAAAAGATTTTGTCTCAAACTTCCAAAAGTTAAGATCCTTGGTCTGCTTACCTTTTAGCTGTGCATATGTTCTTAAATGGAGCAAATGTGTCATGGAGGAAAATTCATGTCATGCTGAATAGCAGGTACAGGAAAAAAAAAAGCTCATTTGTTTTCTCCCGTTTTCCCTTTTATTTCATTGAGTGGCCCTGCCCATTTTTAGGGCAAATCTTTCCTCCTTGAATAATATTTTCAGGAAAAGCTCTCAAAAGTAAGCTGAGAAATATGATTTGTAAATCTGTTTCCATTTTCATTAAAATAATAGTTTTAATTACTCATAACACACATTTTCATAAAGGGAGAAAAAAAGGGAGAAAGTGGACTGGGGATCCCTGTGGTTGAATTAGGAGAAGGCTGGAAGAAGCTGAGGAGAAGGGCATACCCTAGGAAGACCAGCAGTCTTATCTAACCTGGACTCCTAAGATCTCTCAGACAATGAACCACCAACCAGGCAGCATACTGGAGCTGATATGGGGCCCCAGCATTTATACAGCATAGGAATGTCTGGTCTGGACTCAGTGAGACAATATGCACCTACCCTTGAAAGACATGAGGATACAGGGAGGTCTGGTTGGGGTGTGGGTGGGTTTGGACTTCCTCTTGGTGAAGGGGAGGAGGAATGGGATGAGGAACTGTTGGAGAGCAGACCAGGAGGGGGATAACAACTGGACTATTAAAAAATAGTGAATAATAATAATAATAGAAAAAAGGAAAAAAATGTAAATTCCTCAAATAATTGTATTAATTTAATAGTATGTCTTGGCAAGTGGGACTTACAAAGCACTCAGCTGTTAGACCGATTCCGGGATCATTTTACATCACTGGCTAAACATAATACTTTGTTTATTGTTTAAGAACTTTATAAATATTTTCAATATATCCTGGTTCTGCATGCTATCTCCAACAGCCCTTTGATAATTTTATGTCCTTTTCCTAATATAATTTTGACTATAGAATAACTCATCCAAGAAATCTTGTAGCTGTATATTTAAATATTGATTTTGGTATGCAGAAATAATGAATGAGAATTTTTAAATAAAGAATAACATATTCAAAATAGGACTTTACCATATACTTCTAGTAGGTAACTGTACTGGCTAGTTTTGTGTCAACTTGACACAGCTGGGGTTATCACAAAGAAAGGAGCTTCAGTTGAGGAAATTCCTCCATGAGATCAAACTGTAAGGCATTTTCTCAATTAGTGATCAAGGGGAAAAGGCCCCTTGTGGGTGGAACCATCTCTGGGCTGGCAGTCTTGGGTTCTATAAGAGAGCAGGCTGAGCATGACAGGGGAAGCAAGCCAGTAAGGAACATCCCTCCATGGCCTCTGCATCAGCTCCTGCTTCCTGACTTGGTTGAGTTCCAGTCCTGACTTCCTTCAGTGATGAACAGCAATGTGGAAGTGTAAGCCAAATAAACTCTTTCCTCACCAACTTGCTTCTTGGTCATGATGTTTGTGCAGGAATAGAAACCCTGCCTACGACAGTTACCAAAGCCAATAACCTATGTTGGTTTGGAGACCTAGGAGCTATACATGACCAATTTACTCATAAGAAGCTATCTCATTCCTTGAACTTCTATTTTCATTGACTTGTCTGTGGCTTCTGGGAGTGGCATGGCCAGACTGTAAAGTGTCCTTCTGTACTTACATCAATATCTGAGAGTCCTGTGTCTGAATGTTTCATTCACAGAGGTCTACTGAAATTAAATTAATAACTAATGTATGTTTTGCAATCCTCTTCCCTACATTAATTGTCTAACCTTCACATGTTCCCCCTATATTAATTTTGATACCCCCTTAATCATCTGTTGAACTGGGTTGATCATAGATTATCATACAACTTTTTATATATCACTTCTTTTGGGTGAACAACCCCACTCCCTAATGTCCATTTCCTCCATTTAAATAAAACTCTTCTCTGATTAACAATTTCCACTGATGGTAGTATATTTCTCTAATTTAGTGTACTGTAATTTACTTTTTAAAATAAAGACAAAGTATACTATTTTTAATAAGAACTGTCCTGAACTGCCCTCTGTATTTAATATGTCTTTTCAATTAATGGCTCACTTTCTGGGAGTTATATTGTTTTTAGTTAGTAGACATTTGCAGGGGGAAAGTAAATCACCAGGTATAAGATTTCAGGTTTTATAGTCTCATGCCAATTTCTTCCTGTTCTATCTACTTTTTCTGTAAATGGAATGTGAGTAGCCATCCATCTGAGCATGGTGGCATGCTTTTTGTTTCCCCCAATGATGAAATCTCTTCCTCTGGAGATGTAAATTGGAATAAATTATCTCTTAGGTTGATTTTTGTCATGATATTTTATTACAACAGAGAAGTTGGTTTAAAAAAGAAGAAGAAGAAGAAAGAAAAGAAAAGATACCAAGTAAAATGCTGTAAAGAGTTTGCCCATGTCAATCCACTGAAGTTTGTAGAAGAGGTTAGAAATTTGGATAGGAAATACACTGAATGTTTTAAGAAGAAATTAATGGGTAATATAGGAGGAGCCTGGTGTGAATAGTGATCAGTGTAATGTCCACAGAAAAAGGCCTGGATCACGTGGCCTCATGATATCTGATAATACCTGGATTTAGCATTCAACTTGCAAATGTTCTGGAAATGTATTTATCAATATACAATATGTAAATTCAATAGAACACATACCCTTAAAACTCTGCGTAAAGAAATGAAGAATAAATTAGGAAATGCCAAACAATTGCTAGTCTTCACATTGCAAATTAAGTTGGACAGAGAATATCTGTTGTGAGTAAGCCGTATGGATGCATATTATGCAAAGCATCTGAGGAATCCATACACAGAGGTAGCGAGGCAGGGCAAAAGTCAAGGAAACCAAAAATAAATACGGACAGAGCACATGTGGGTCATGAGTGTTAAACTATGTTACCTTTTATTTTGGATTTAACAATAAATCTGAAAATGGTTAAATCACCCACTCACCTTGTCTCTACCATATAAAGAAATTGGCAGGATGCATTCCTTTGTGCTACATGCATTTTTGCCAATCTCTCTTACAGTTTATCAATACACAAGTTACAAATGTCTTCCATGGCATAAATTCAAGATCAGTGTTAAGAAGGAGGGAGCTCACTAAATAGTTCCAGTAATGTAATCTGTTTTATACATCCTTCTTTTTCTCATCGACTAACAGATATGTGAGGAAAGCCAAACCAACCTCTGTAGATGCCAACTGTGAATTAGATTTGCCAACATATTGTTTTTGCCTGTCCAAATGCTTCTGGCAACTAGTTATAATCAATCATTGGACAAAAATTTCAATTAACACAATACTAATTTAAACTAATTGAATTTTGTGTGTCTGACTTGTATCTTCAATGAATATGTAGTGCTAATTTCTGTTTTGTGAGAAGTAGTTATAAGCATGTATTTAACTTATATAACTACATTCTGGTTATTCTTTTTTAATTTTTTTTTCTTTTTCTAAATTTACATTTCAAATGTTATATGTCTTAAGAAAAGCAGAATTTTCTTGTGGCCCTTCACCGTTGGTGTCTCTGAATAGTAAAGAACAATATTGATATTTAATCACTGTGACAATTAGAAACAAGACATACATCTATAAGTTTTTGCCCTTATTGTCAATACATCTATGAAGAACTACTGGGAACTCACAATGTAATAAATGGATTCTTGAGCTGTAGTTACTAGATTATATAAAATAGAAAAGTGTCCCACTAAATCTCGTCTAGATAGCTTCTGTTGAAAACATTGTGATCTTTGGTTATGTACAATTAATGGAAACTGGGGCACAAAATTTAAGAACGATCCATATTTCTTTCTTAATAATTATACTTAGCACTTTCCCTTAGGTTATACCTTAAATTGATGTGTGAAATTCAACCAAAACCTAGTTCTGTAGCTAAGTATTGCTTTTAATAAGGACAGCCATGATATGCGGTGGTGATTGCATTTCTACAACTCATTAAGATTATGTTATATAACCCACTTAGAAACCAAGAAGTTATAGGTATTGATTTCTGTAAGTAAATTAGTTTTTTAGTGCAAAGTGTTTATCCTTGAGACTGCTCGGCCATTTAGCAAATGGTGTCTTGCATGCAATACACTAATGACTACCTTGGTTAATTTGGCTCACGTAGTTACACTGTTTACTACCAAAAGAAACCAAGTGAAGTGGAGGACATAATTGCATATTGAAAATATGAATATAGTCTCCTGAATCATCCCAAATTTCCATGAGGATATCCACAGGAAGGATGTAATTCCTGTTATAACTGGAAATCTAGGTGTGTTTTTTTTTTTTTTTTCTTCTTCTTCTAATAATGTTTTCATATGCATCAACAAATTTTAAGAACCTTTTCATAGGAATGTATATATTAGGTTAAACACATTCCAAATTTGGTTAATTATTAATTGCATACAAATAAGTAAATAGTTTTAAGGTGAAGGGTCAAACTTAGTTATCATTCTGTAACTTTGCTCTTTTGAATAGTGGATATGGACATAACCATGGGGGTCATAAGACCTTACATTTACTGGAAGAGAATCGTGAGCAATAAGTTTCAGATAAAATGTAAAATATTGACAAAGCATATGGTTTTGACAGATAATAAGGATAACAATGTTAAGATAATGTAATTGGCTACTGAAGGCAAATACATCTTAGAAGAAGAAGAAGAAGAAGAAGAAGAAGAAGAAGAAGAAGAAGAAGAAGAAGAAGAAGAAGAAGAAGAAGAAGAAGAAGAAGAAGAAGAAGAAAAGGTTGTTCCTGAGTCACTCCATGTGTAGTATGGGGATACAATTTGAAGCCAACCAAGGGAGAGTGCTGGGGAAAAACATCCTTATCTATTGTTTGAACAAACCTCGATTGGATGAGAATTAATATCACTCTTTCCACTAGCATTCCACACATAAGATGTAATCAGTTGACATCTTTGAATGTAGAATAGTATAGGAAGTGGAGACTAGCTAAGAGAAAGAGAGAGATGTCACACAATTATCTCACAGATTATATAAAATTCCTTATTTTTTCTCTGTTAAAACTAAAAATAGGAACACACACAGCTGTAAGCAGTAGGAGATGTTAGAGGAGGTTGAATCAGAGGAGTAATGTGATCACTTGTGCATTTTCTTTAGATTACTCTGACACCGGTGTGTAGGAAGAAATTTGGGGGTGGCATATTTCTGGAAAATTACCCTTCAGTCATGGATTAATAGCAAGCCTCAGCAAAGAGAAATTAAGCCTAGCATGAGTGTTCTCATTTGAATATACTTGCATTGAAGAAGTAGGGTGAATTGTGGAAAAACAATTTTTTTTGGAGGTCAGGCATTTATAGCAAGTTCTGCTGCTGACATTTGTGTCGAGTATTAACTTTCTGAGCCTCACATAAATGAGAAAACTTAGAGCAGGGTTTGTACCAAAATCCCTTATAATCCATCTATTCTCGTGAGTATTCGGAAGTATCATCCAGGACAAATGAGAGTGGTTCACACATTGTCCTCTCGACTCCAGGACAAACACATAAAGCATTCAGCATAGCTCTGAAATGACAGTCAGGTTCACAGGGCTTCTGACAACCTGAGGTAGGAATATAGAGAAATAATACATTTTTAATTTGCTTTTCAGATATGAAATATTTAAATAAAGCAGATTGCTACAATATGTCACACATGTTAATTATCTTGATATATCTCGTTTTCTTCTATATCTGGAGGTTGCACTAGAACTTACAATACAGATTAGTACTTCTGCAGAATCGCAGACCCTATGCAAAGCACAAAGCATATTTCTAAGTATAGATGTAGTAGTAAATAGAGATTAATAACTATAAGTATTATAAACTAGGTATGTTCCATCTCTATTCTTCACATTCACATTGAGAAGATGTCAAATTTTTCTCTTCCTTATTATTTGCAGCCAAGCATGCTTCAAGATGGCTTATAAATCATTACATTACCTAAGAAGTTTCCAAATATGTCTGTCACAGCCAAGTAGAAGACTTGCCAAAATAAGAATTACATAACACTACCAGGAATTTTTGATCAGTGATCTAAAAAGCCCTCAAAATTTGACTTTGACATAGTGTCTTTGGGGCTCTAACATGCGTCATCTGTAATAAACCATTTAGCAAGCAGAAACACTCAATATGAACTCATGCGAAAGCCCAAGCTTTGTCCTAGTTAGTTTTAATTTTTAATTTGGCAAGGCCAAAAATATCTGAGAGGCAAAGTATATACTGAGGAATTATCTAGACAAGACTAACCAGTAAGCAGGTCTGTATAGGAATTACTGTGATTAATTCATGTTGGATGTTTCTGACCAATATCAGCCACATGGTACCTAAAATATAGCTTTAGGCTGTATAAAGACATTAATTAGTTCAGCATGAGTCTGTGAGTGAGCCACAGAAGTATCCAGCAAACAACTTTCCTCCATTGTTCATATATTCACACAATGTAGTTTTAGCATATATCTATGCTACATACAGATTTTTTTTTTTCCTGGAGAGATAACACACACATATGTTTCTACTTCCCCAAACACAGAACTGTTTCTATTCACACCAGTGTATAAGTCATGAACCAATGCATCTTATTTGGGGCTTCCTTAGGAAAAGTAGTTGAGGCTACTTATGAGAGAAAATGATGCAAACACAACTGCCTAAACAAAGCTCACTGCGGAATGAATGACAGCTCGCCAAAGACTGGAGCACACTATACAGACTTCAGGCAGCTTAGCAGGTTGGACAGTGCCCTCTCCATGTTGCCTGGCTGGTCAGAGCCTTCCCCAAGCCTCAAATCTGGTCATGGTATCTACCAGGTATTTAGAATTCATCTTTTACCAGGCTACTCGGATTGTCTTTGCAGCTTGGCTCAACTGAGAATGGCTTTCAGTAGGCTTTCCTGCTTACAGACTCTTGAGGGGAGAGGACCCTAAAGAACTGGGCTAGTTTCTAGATCTTTTGCAGCTATTTTGTCTTTCTTACTTCTTGTCTTGTTGTGGCTTCCATGCAGAATGGAGTATTTCACCTAGCACTAGAACACCCTGCCTGTTGTCTCACATTTTTGTACATACCATGTCCTAAAACAACCTGTTGTTTCATTTTTCCCTTCAAGTCCTAATTCATAAGAAGTATATATGTTACACGCTGCTAGAGAAACTCAAAATATTCCTACTAAGGCCAGATGTGCTGTACTGGCAGGTTTGTGTCAACTTGACACAGCTGGAGTTATCACAGAGAAAGGAGCTTCAGTTGGGGAAGTGCCTCCATAAGATTTAGTTGTGAGGCATTTTCTCAATTAGTGATCAAGGGCCCCTTGTGGGTGGGAACATTTTCTGGGCTGGCAGTCTTGGGTTCTATAAGAGAGCAGGCTGAGCAAGCCAGGGGAAGCAAGCCAGTAAAGAACATCCCTCCATGGCTTCTGCATCAGCTCCTGCTTTCTGACCTGCTTGAGTTCCAGTTCTGACTTCCTTTGGTGATGAACAGCTGTATGGAAGTGTAAGCCGAATAAACCCTTTCCTCCCCAACTTGCTTCTTGGTCATGATGTTTGTGCAGGAAAAGAAACCCTGTCTAAGACATGTGCCCCCATTTACTACTTCTATTCTGTATAGCACTGAAGATTTTTGTAGATTAATAAGGAAAATTAAAGAATGTAAGTAGGAAAAGAACTCAAAGTATTTCATTATGTCAGTGTAATTCCATATATAAGACCTGAGAAGTCTCCAGCAAAAATGAAAACAGACTCAGAAGAGATAAATATTTTCAGTAACATATATAATAAATGCACATTAGATACCAGTGAGAGACACTAATTATTAAGCAAAACAAACAAAGGTAAAGAAGGAACTCTATGATGAAAACTTTAAAATACTTCAGGAAGAAATAGAAAAGAAACAAGCATATGAACATGTCTCTAATGCTCAAGTATTAGGAGAATTAATCTCTTAAAAGTGGCCACACAACAAAAAATCAATCTCTAGATACAATGCAATTCCAGTAAAAATTGTAGAGCCATCTTTCAAAGAAAACAAACATCAAGCTCAATATTTATATGGAGGAATAAAATCAGAAATTTTAATTGTAAAGAATATTGTGACCATTACCATCAGACTTGATTTTTACACTTTTTATCTAAAATAGAAGTATATCACTNGCCACACAACAAAAAATCAATCTCTAGATACAATGCAATTCCAGTAAAAATTGTAGAGCCATCTTTCAAAGAAAACAAACATCAAGCTCAATATTTATATGGAGGAATAAAATCAGAAATTTTAATTGTAAAGAATATTGTGACCATTACCATCAGACTTGATTTTTACACTTTTTATCTAAAATAGAAGTATATCACTTTCCCTGTAATTCCTCTCTGTCGACTCTCCTGCCTCGTATCCTCTTAAATATTCTCCCATGCTCCCTAATTTCATATCAAAAAACTCTCAATTTTAGTTTTATATATATATATATATATATATATATATATATATATATATATATTATACTATATAATTGTAGATCAATTATTGTGAGTAGATAAAAGAAAATAGATAATTAGATGGAAGATAATATATAGATGATAGAAGATAGAGAGATCATAGAGATGATAAATTGATATAATTATGGATAGATATGAATAGATTTGAACATAAACAAATTGTTTTAGAAAGAGGGATAGTATAGATATTGATGGCAAGCATATAAGTATATGGATATGGATAGATGATAGATAGTTACATATTGTTCACAGTGGTATATAAATATGACCTTTTGATTTTGTTTTATTGGATTTTAAATATAGTTTCAGAAATCAACAATATTTATTGCTTTTTAAAAAAGTCTGGCCCTATATATATTTTCTCCTTCAACTTCAGTATTTCCAATGGCACTGAAATGTTTCTCATCTTATTAGGAAGCCATTTCTGAGATGTATTGTTTCACAATAATCTCCCTGGTGTACTGGTTCTTACAATCTTTCCACCCAATCTTTTATGGTGTTCCCTGAGCCATAAATGTGGGAGCTGTGCTGTCTGTATATCAATTAGTGTAGTGCTCCATTTTGCCATGCTCCTCTCTATTAATATTTATTAATATCTTGAGTGTGTTCAGTTGTAGTTTTCAATTATTTTACACAAACATAATAACACAAACAGCACAGTATTGGAATAAGGACATATTCCTAGCTAAAAGGAATAGAATTGATTTCCCTATTGTGCATTCCAGAACTACAGATACAGGGAAGGAAAAACATGAACAAAAGACTCTGGGAATACTACATCTCAGTATATGATGAAAAAAAAGAGAAAGAGAGATACGGGCAAAGACAGTGGAAGATACAGAGAAAGAAGGAAAGAAAGAAAGACAGAAAGAAAGACAGAAAGAAAGACAAGAAAGAAAAAGAAAGAAAGAAAGAAAGAAAGAAAGAAAGAAAGAAAGAAAGAGAGGTAGAGAAAGAGAAAGGGGAGTAAGAAAAGAAGAAAGGAAGAAATCAGAATGAAAAAGAAACAAAGAAATATCCCTTTATTTCTCAACTTTCACTACACGTTATTTATTACAAGTAAACCTGCAAAATTGAAAGGAGATTAGCGGGAAGTAGTCTTGAACTTGGAGACAATTGTAGAGACATACTGAATAGAATTCCAGATGAAAAAAAATAATTATATGATAAACAAATAAATCTCATGAAATTAAATGTTTTTGTACAACAAAAGGAAAATTAACCAAATGAGGGATCATCTCACGGAAAGGTCATCCTATAGAAAATCTGTGTGAGCTATATATCAGTTAGCGTTTTAGTGACTAGGATATACAAAAGACTGAAAACTAAATATGCAGAACATATTTGACACATTTTGTAAAAATAAGCTCTGAATCTGAACAAAAAGACATGAAAAGGAGAAACACTTAGAGATAGTCAACGGTTTTAACGGTGTTCAATATTTTTAGCTATAAGAAAATTGTAGATTAAAGCCAGTTAGAATGGCCACCATCAGAGACACATGCATTCCTAATTGAAGAGTGGACATGTTGCAAAGGAAGTCATTAGACAAATTTATCAGGAGTTCAAACCAGTGCAGCTATGTTGGAGAGCTCTCTAGAAGGTTCTCAAGATCCAAATCTATAAGTACCAAATGAGAAAGCTTGTACGATTTCTGAGCAAACGTCCCAAAAATCATTATAATTTTTCAGGAAATGGATAGATATGGGGAAAGTTTATCCTGAGTTAAGTAGTGCCGTTTCAGAAAAATAAACACTTTCTGTTCAAACACATATGCCGCTATTAGCTTCAAAACTCTTTTTATGTTTAAACTGCAGTACATGTGGAATCCAGGAAACTACAAAAGGGCTACCAGGGTCAGAAACTTTAATGGAATGGAGACAATAGAAATACAGTCGGAATGATAGTGGAGATGAGGAGTATTGGAGGAAGACAGATAAAGCATAGAGGGTGAATGTGCAAGTAAGGAGATAATGACAGGACTCCCCAGGATGAAGAGTTCATGAAAACGAGGCCTTGAAACCACCAGGTTGTATCTTCCAAAGTGAGAGGACTCTGAAAGGGAAATAAAAGGTTTAAATGGTAAGATGTGGGATCTTATCCAAACTAAAGATACATAAAGAAGCCTTGTGAATAACCACTAGTGTGTAAGAAAATCCAATACAAAATATATAAAAGGGGAATTGGACACTAGGTCCCTGAGTGAACGCACAACACTATTCTTTAAGGATGTGGCTTATTAAAGACATCCTTAAAGAGATACATGAGAACTCCCAAACAAACCACTCTATTGCGATTACTTGATGGTATTTCCAGATGGTAATATTTTTAGAGACATCACAACTTTTGGATGCTGGACATATGGAACATTTTACTTGTTGGCTCAATTATTATTTCCCATAAGTATTTCTATATAATCTTTATTAATCAGGAACTAATTAGTGTTGCCATGAATTGTATGCATGTGCTTTCATTAGCAGGTTACACTTTCCGCACACATCCTGAAATATTTTCATAGGCTCACACAATAATATACTATCATTCATTGCAGGCAAAGCCTCCACTGGCTGACAAAGCCAGCCATCTCACAGACCAATACTCCTTAGTTTTCTCAGTTCCTTTTCATTAATTATGCTCTTCATAAATATGCTTCAACAATCTTCCAGGCCTATATTAAACCAAGATCATGTTTTCTTGTCTTTCATCCTCATCGAGGATTTGTTTTTCTCTTTCCCACCTTAAATTCCACAGCTAATTTTGTTTTCTCAAGCATTAAGTTCCTTTGTCTCAATTTATTTTTATCCAAAATGCCAGCAACAAACCCAGGGTACACTAAATAACAAGTCCTAAGATTTGAAAGACTTTAGGGCTTATTAGCTCATCAACTATGGTATAATAAGAATGATTTCATGTATTTTTTAAGTTCTTTCTCAAGTTTTCAATGACAAGAATGTGACTTTTAGCAGTTCAAACAGCACATGCAATTATCTCACATAGACTATATATATATATATATATATATATATATATATATATATATATATATATATATATATATATATATATATTCATATATTTAT
>LR751256.1:9074-47071 GCA_902729485.2 Mus minutoides
TTTTTTTTTTTTTTTGCCTAAGCCATAGGCCATCAAATTTATTATTTACAGGTGCAAGATCCATACAAACATGTGATGTTTTCTGTACACTTTTTTCATCAGATTCTTCAATTTGTGGGAGTGTCAAGTTTTTAAAATGTGTCCTTATGATTTTCTGAAATTCTCAGTGTCTATTGCTATACTATCCTTTTCATTTCAGATTTTATTAATTTATATATTCTCTTTCTATCTTTCAGTTACTTTGGATAAATGTTTTTATATCAATTCTCTTTAAAATACATCCAATAGAATCTTAATATGGATGAGCTGTGACCTGTTGCCCTCTGATTTAAAACATTTGTGAATTCTTCTTCAACATTACTCCAAAACATTTCTCATTTTCCCAATTTTTATATTTTCTCAGTTTCTTACAATAGATTTTAATTTTCTCTTGCATTAAGAATCAATTTCTTAGGGTTAAAAGTACAATATTATTTTATAATATTATTATAAGTATATACTTATATATACAAAGTCATAAATAAAACAACAACAATAATAATTATAATTATAATGAGTATGATGAGGTTATGCTTGTAATGGATATAAAACTTCTAACAGCTGAAGAAAGCCAATATTTTAATAGAAACTGATAATCTGTCTAACTTTTTCCATGCAGGAGACATGTTGGGGTTGATCTGGTGTGGCTGTTTTCAAACTAAAATTTTTACCCTTAGACTTGGCTGTCCCAAGGTGAGTGAATCCTCACTTATACCAGATTTTGATCCCCAAGTTAATTGGTCTATAAAAAGCCAAATCTTGTGATTGAGCAGTAGAGTGAGGAAGGTAGACTTCTTGGGAGGGAGAAAGAAATGCTGGGAAGAAAAAAGAGGAAGGTGCTTTTATTTTTTTTCAACTTTTATTAGATATTTTCTTCATTTACATTTCAAGTGTTATCCAGAAAGTTCCCTATACCCTCCCCCTCTCCCAGCCCTGCTCCCCTACCCACCCGCTCCCACTTCTTGGCCCTGGCGTTCCCCTGTATTGGGCATATAAAGTCTGCATGACCAAGGGGCCTCTCTTGGGTTACTACCGGTTGATCCGGTAGGAGAAGATATATACGTCGATCTCTGTACTCGAGTCCCCCATGATCAATCAAGTACCAATAAGAAGGTGGATATCCCAACTTCTGGGGAAGTCGAGGAACCCATGAAAGAGATCGAGGAAGGAACCCTTGGGACACAACCATCTAATAGCTGACTGTGAGCTTCCACCTCCATGTGGAGGAAGGTGCTTTTAACAGGAGACACGGGAGGAAATGGATGTGACTTCATGCCTGGAGGGTATAACTGGATGGGGGCTAAGTGATTGGGTTAACTTAGATGAGCTAGTTGAGAGTCTACCCAGCTAAGGCCTAAACTTTGAAATATTAAAAGGTGTGTGGTTATTTGAGGAACTAGCTGGTTAAGGAATAACTGCTGCTGTATTAATTTCCAGCATTAATTAATTTGTACAGGATATTAATTTTAATCATTTTCCAATCACTATATAGGTCATGAGAGAAATCTGCTCCTAGAGGAGACATTATTTGTATCCCCTAAATTTATTTGCTATACAAACATCCTTAAAAAGATAATATGAAAAAGCTAGAATAAAAAGTACAAAATATTCGATATTATAGAGAACTAAGAAATATGGACTTTTTGGTTTTGTTTATATATATATATATATATATATATATATATATATATATATATATATATATATATTATCAAATTTACATATTTAGGGGCTTTGTTTTTAGATATTTTACTCCAATCTATATTATTCTATTGTGAGGGCTCCACAATTATGTATGTGGACACTCTGTTAATATATTATAGATCTCTGAGATATAACAGGCTCTATTAACAATTTTTGTTAGTGGTGGTGTTTTGTTTTGTTTTGTTTTGTTTTGTTTTTCTCAACCAGCAAGATGGCCTTTTTGGCAAGCCTGATGGCCAGAGTTCAGTTCTCAGAATCTCTGCAATACAAGGAGAGAAACAACTCCCAAAAGTTGCCTTCTGACTTCTACAGGAGTGACTTGGCATTCATGTATGCAGATAAAATAGGTAAATAAAATGAAAAAACTTTCCTTTTCTTTCCTTTCTATAGATTTGGTAATTTCTACTGATTTATCTTTAAATTCATTAAAACTTCCTTCTGTTGCTTAACAACTTCTTACTGAAGCTATCTAGTGATCTTTCAATATTGTCTTCCTGTTAAAATATTTTCATAGCATAGAATTTATAAAGATTCTTATCTGCTTCCCAGGGTCTTTCTCTACACCTACTGGAGGAGGCCAGCTCCTCCAGTGACTATCTGCATGGCTCAGGTGAGGTGTTTTGCTCTTCTGAGATTCAGTTTCTTTATGTATGGTGGAGATGATAGGGATTAAATAAGATAGTAGTATGTAAATTGCCCCTTGAGTGGAATAAGGTCTTAGAAGAATCAGCTTTGTTTTTACTGTATGAGTACATGCATGGGTACCTGTGTGTGCAGGCACATGTGCACACTGTCTGCCTTGGTCGATTCGGCCAGAGGTCAGTGTCAATTATTGTTCCTCAGGCACCATCTACTTTCTTTTCAAAGACAGTATCTCTGGATTTTACTGTAATGCTTGGAATTTATCATATAGGCCAGGCTGGGTGTCCCACGAGCTTCATAGATTCTCCTTTTCCTATCTCCTCAATGCTGGAATTATAAGTTCACATTGCCATTCCTGGCTCTTTGTTTTAAAAATGTGGGTTCTAAGGATTGCATTCAGGGCCTCACACATGCGGAACAAGCTTTTTATGGGCAGAGCCTTCTTCCTAGTCTTCCATGTAGGATTTAATTATTAATTAAACATGTAGCCAGCTGGTCTTGGTGGCACATGCCTTTATTTGCAGCACTTGGGAGGCAGAGGCAGGTGGATTTCTGAGTTCGAGGCCAGCCTGGTCTACAGAGTGCGTTCCAGAATAGCCAGGGCTAAACAAAGAAACCCTATCTCGAAAAACAAAACAAAACAAAAACAAAAACCAACAAAACAAAACAACAACAAAAAACATGCAGCCATTGCTCAATGTTACTATCTCTATTTAGTTACTATTGTGAGCATTGCATTTTGTTTATTAGACTTTCTAGAAACTATTCAGTATGACATGGATGGGCTGATGGGAGGCTTGCATGCTGACATGAGAATAGCTTGAACATTGCTAACCCCTTCTTCAGCCACTCCAGTTCTGGCATGATTGGTGTTCACCCACCATTTGGATTTTCTTTTTAAACATATTTTGTTTATATAACAGCAAGTTGTCCCAACATCTTTGTCATTGGTCTGCTTGTACAGTAACTAGGTTCTCTATCAGCCTTATATAGAACGGGTGGCTCATCTTATCAGATTCTCATTTTCATTGTTGGTTGCAAAATTGCGATTTTTCAAATCATTCTGTCCCCTCTCTTTCTCTGTGTGAGTGCACATGTGTATGCATGTGCCTGTGTGTGTGCCTCAGTGTGTGTGTGTGTGTGTGTGTGTGTGTGTGTGTGTTCGTTCCTCTTCAGGAATCCTTGCTTTGAACAGCTGGGCAGTCTAGAGGGCCGGGGAGATTTTCATTGTGTGAGTTCTCCTTTCCTTTAACCTGAAGAGAGGAGCTGGGGATTGAAACGTCTAGGTCCAGATCTCTGGCAGTCATGTCCAATCCAAATGTATCTGTCTTCCTTGGCCTCCAGATCCAACTGAAACTCACCCAGGGAGGGGTACAACATTTGAAATGTAAATAAATAAAATAACCAATAATAAAAAGAATACCTGGAAAAAAAAGATTCTTATCCTTTATTACATTTCGAATGTACTATTATTTTTTTTACTCAATAGTAAGGCTATCATAACTACTTAAAGTTTTTGCCCCATAATCAGACATGTATCTCCCTTTGAGAATGGCACCTATTTGTTTTATTTTCTCTTGAGAATAGTCCCACTTTCCCTAGTTTTGGGCATGCTGTATATTTTTGGATAATATCCTGAACATATAAATGTTGTACTATGTGTTTCTGGGTCTGATCCTGATCCTTTGGAAAGGCTAATGTTTATAAGGAAACTAATTGACTAACTCCGAGAGTTCTGTCTTCTTTGGCTGTGGCTCAAATCTAAACACTTGCAGCCATTTCAATCCTAGTTTGTTCCACATGTGGATAATGTTCTGCTGACTTCTCAAAAGTCATCACTGTACTGATTTATGCATCTTTTACCCTAGTGTGCCTGAGATGTAAGCCTAGCGCTCACTTAGGGCACATGATTAGGGGATGTTACTTGCTAGCTCTCAATGCTATGATATTACAATATGTTTTCTAGTCCAGATAGGCTATTTCCTTTACTTCTGTGGCTGGAGAAAAAGAAGTATTATTTCTTCTCCCACTGCCCATTCGTTGGTGTGACTGGAGCTCACCTTATGGGCAACGGTGTGAGGAACTTAAAAGGATGCCATTGCCCAATCTCTCTTGAAGGTTCCAGCTTTTTGTGCAATCTTTATGCCTTTGTTCACTTTTCATTACCCTCAAGAGTCCCAGCTAACAGGAAGGCCACAGTAAGTTTGACAACAACATTCTTAATGTTAATTAGAAGGATGAACTGTGGGGGTGTATGGATCCAGTGCTGAATCAAGAACGGTAGCCATCCTCTAAATTGCCTTAATGAGAATAATAATTATCTTTGTTAGATGTAATCCAAGAAAGTTTGGGGTCAGAAAGAAAGAAAAGAAAAGGAAAGGAAAGGAAAGGAAAGGAAAGGAAAGGAAAGGAAAGGAAAGGAAAGGAAAGAAAAGGAAAGGAAAGAAAAGGAGTTCATCTCTGCTTTCCTTTTCTTATTCTTGCCCCTCTTTCTCAAAAAAACCACAACACCCATGCCTGCTAATAAAACTCTTTCCTAGGCCAGTTCTCATGTCTGTCTGAGGATTTTCTCAACTCTGTTAAAAATCCTATTTTCTTGGTAACCCACTTGAACTTAGTTATCAGGTAAAGAACATTTGATAAACTAATTCTCTTTAAGGTGCTGTTGTGTGATAATGCTTATCTCATTCCAATGCCTGCTTTAAAGTTTATTGTGGAAGGAGACTTTCTACTAAATCTAAAGCCTGATCTTTGGGAATAGAATTTTTAAGTTTTAGCATTAGGTAATTATAGAGAGATTTTCCTAAGCAGGATAAAGAGGGAACTTTTACCCAAACACAAGGACAATCATGGCTAGTTATTTATATGTGACAATTTATATGTTCCCATTTTTGTAAGAATCTGTAGAATAATCACAAAGTTATGATAGCACTAAATATATTTATTTTATATTATAAGCTTTCCACTTAATTTTTACAATTTAGCAATAAAACAGAGAAACCTCTCATGAGCCAGGACCATGAGCTTTGTTATTACATTCATAGTGACATTTAAGATGTTATTAAATACTCCAGTTAAAGGAAAAGAGAATAGTAAATGTAATGAGCTGTAAAAATAGATGAATGCTTAAGTATAAACTTAAAAACATTCTGAAAACTACACAGATACCTTTCCTACTTTTGACACCTATTTGAGTAACATTTCTAGAACATATAACTAATCTTGTACATAATTTTCTTTATATTATCTAGAAATAATGCATGAAAATATCAGTCATTTTTGGAAAACACTTAATAGTCCTTAAAACTTGGCATATCTGGGCTGGAAAGATAGATCCGTGGTTAAGAGCACTGACTGCTCTTCCAGAGGTTCTGAGTTCAATTCTCTGAAACCACATGGTGGCTCACAGCCATCTCTAATGGTATCCACTGTCCTATTCTGGTGTGTTTGAAAAGAGCTACAGTGTACTCACATATATAAAATAAATAAATAATTCTTAAAAAATAAGTAAAACCTTGGCATATCATCCTATAATTTTTTGAATTCTCTAGAAGACTCAAATAGTTCCCCACGTGTATATCCTGATAATATCTACCATACAGCATCACTTGAATAGCTACACTGTAGTCTCCTTATGTGCTCCTTCAATGAACCAACTGGCTTTGTCAGTGTTTGCTTCTTCAGAGGCAAAGCATATCTTAATTAAATGCCCATCTAAAAGAAACATGGAAAATGAAGAAAGAAGGCATAAAAGGAGGATAGAAAGATGATGTCAACAGGAAATGCCCCCCATGGCCTCATTGTCTTGGTGCCTTTTCCCCAACTGCTACACTATTTTAGGAAGCACTGCTATCTTTCTGCTGTAGGCATAGCTGAGAGAAGCAGGTCACTGGGGGCATGGTTTTGAAGTGGGGTTTCAGCATTTTTTTACCTGGGCCCTGATGCTCTCCTTCTCCCTCCCCACTCAGTCTTCCTATTCTCTTCCTTGTTTCCCTGCTTCCCATCTGCCTTGAGATACATTTATGTCCCAGGGTGCTATCCCTTCATTTAGGCTCCAAATTAATGAGGTTAGCTGACCACAGAATAAAACCTTTGAAATCATGAGCATATCATCATGAAATAGTGAAATAAACATTTTCTCATTTTTTACATGGTTCTATTAGATATTTCTCCACAACAACAAAATGTCTGACTAACCCACTACATCATATAGGAGAAAGGTAGCCTTGTGTGGATTAGACCCAATCCAAAGGCATCAAGCGGATCAGTGGAGCCACAGGGTCTGTCCTGTAGGAAGAGGTGATGGAGTTTAATCTTTAGAGGGAACAGAAGGAGCCAACCAATCCTGGGGAGAGGGTGAGGCAGGCCACAGAGACTCTACTATCTCATAACCATCTGGCTTGAGGGGCAGGTGGGTATTCTCTGCAGGCAACCATACTCAAGAGCAAGCCCTTCTCTCAATGTGATGCTAAGACACAGTTGTTGAGGAGGAACAGTGGCTGCTGTCCTTTCCTTTTGGTGCTATATTTAGGAAAACAAACAAACAAAAAACCAAAACCAAAAAAACAAAAACAAAAAAACCCACAGCATTTAAGAAATCATTCCACTTGTAATCTTGATCTGTTTCAAAGGCTCTCTCAGGACAGTAAACTGCTTAAAACAGTAAGTGCTTATTAAGTGCCCAGGGTGTCCAGACAGCTATGCAAAGTGCTGTGTGCTGTGTTAAGAGAAAGCTCAAAAAACAAAGGACCTGCTTTAGGCAAAAGTAATATGTCCTTTGTGGCTATGTGTGCAAGACTTCAACTGGGCTGAAATAATGTGTTTTAAGCTTTGCCTAGAAGAAATCCATGTTGTGAAAAAGTCTTAAATAATATTGGGAGGAAATTAAACAAAGACTAGAAAATCAATCAAGGTTTCGAGGTTAGGGTAGGTGAAGCGTTTTCCCTTGTGTTTTACACATTTTTCTTTTATCCATCAAGACACTGGTCTGAATTCTACCATACAATAAATAGAAAGTTACCATCCTCATTTGGGAAACTAGCCTTTCAATCAGTTCAGTTAAATGAGGATTTTCAAATGCCTTCCATGGGTACAATCTTGTGCCAAATGTGTGGAGAATTAGGGAGAATTCTTGGCATCATCTTCCAGTGCAAGTTTGCTGGAGGAGAACAGATGAGTCAGTGTTTAGAAGACTTACAGGAACGACCCTCTGCATTCATTCACTCTCAAAGTAGATCAGCCATGGGGTAGGCAAGGGATTGTATGACCATTGCCAAAGCTTGAGAATCTTGGCCTCTCATGGATTTGTACCTGTCCTTAAGAGCATTAGGTTTTCTACCTGAATTTCTAGAAGTCCTTATTGATTTGGTGTCACTAATGTTTGTTTTCATGCTGAAGCTCTGACTGTGGTAGAATTGGGCCTCTGGACTTCCCAGGTAAGGCTGGGTTTCTGCTTATTTGACAAAAGGAAGGGAACAAGGCTGCCTCTGTGACTTGAGTGACTGTGTCTGCAACAGCTGGAATGGACACTGGGAAGAATCACATTTTTAGTGGAGGTAAATGTGCTACAATTGTTAGTTTGTTTTGAGGTGAGAGAAGTTGTATTCTTCTCTAATGATAGTGGTGACCTCCCAGCCTAGGTGCCTTTACCTTAGGCAAACCAAGTTTTGACACTTCACTTTCACAAGGAGAACTTTCAAATGTCTTAGCATGTTTCTTAGGCATATATGTACATTAGATCTTTGTGAGGGGCAAAGTTGAAAGGAGACAGATGAGTGATGTTTACTTAATACAATAAATGTGGAAATAAATGGGAGAATGGAGTTGACAACTGGAAAGCTGAGGAATGGAGACTCTGGCTCTCTTTTTCCACCTGCGGGTTTCTAGTTTGTCTTTGAGTGAAACAAGGTACTCAATACTCAGAAAGGAACATTCTGTCCATGGACTTCCAGTGGAAGTTTCTATAACATGACTCTCATTCTAGGAAGCCAAATTCAAATTCTCAGGGAAGAATCAGTTTTGGAAACTGGTGGCTCTGTTGTACAGTCACTGTGGCATGGAGACAAGTCATATAGAAGTAACATCTCCATCAACTTTACCCCAACAGATAGATGAGATGATGTCAGCTACATAGGGATCTCCAAACATACCCATAGAACTCCATGCTGACATCAGCCTATGGGGCTTCTTTTCCTGTCAGTCAAATCACTTTCTTGGCTCTTCCAGAAACAGGGTGACTCATTGTATTTGCTGAGTCCACAGTTTAAGAGTTCTCTCTTTGCTCAAGGGCATTGGGGATCTTACTGAAGAATTCCAAAGTTATCTTTAGTGTCTATGTTAAGAAGTTTTGTAGAAATGAGCTATAAAATGAAGCATGGTAGCCTGCTTAGGTACCCCAGGATTCTGAGTAAGCTTATATTGATCTGGATGAGAGCATAACCTGTGTACACAGGTAAGGTTGAGTAACTTACAAGGTTATTTAAAGTGGAAGGACAATATGGTGTAGTTATATTAGAAACAGTTGTGAGTGGCAAAGAATTTTTCAACACCCCCTACCAACATCCCCCTGTCACACACACACACACACACACACACACACACACACACACACATACACAAAGACACACACACACACAAAGACACACACACACACACACACACACACACACACACACACACACACGTTTTTCTTTATTTGAGGCAGAGTCTCATGTTGCTCAGGATGGCCTGAACTCAATATATAGTGAGAGTAAACTTGAACTTCTGGTCTTCTCACTTCTATATCCTGAATGCATAGATTACAGCTATATAGCACCATAGCCAGTGTTATGTGATGCTGATGGTCAGGTTAAGGCTTCCAGCATCATAGACAGTTTATTGACTAAGCCACCTCCTAATACATCATGTGGAAAGCCAGTTAGAGCAGACAAAGAATTATAAATTGATCTGTCTTGGAAATGAGGGAGTGATTTTGACTTGATTCTCTCTGAGCACATTTTTTTCTTTATAAGGTCCACTTCAGGCACTGTGACTATCTTGTGGCACAGGAATGAACTCCTGCATTTTAATTAGTTGCTCTATGTACTGGCTTGACCACACAATCTGAAGGGCAGCATGCAAATTAAGAATACAGAGTCTTTCTTTCTAAAACTATTAAGAGTTTTCAATGTGGTGAGAAAGCCTTTTGAAGCACAGGTCTTTGCAGTGTGTCGAGCTTGCATGAGGATGGAGTCACCCAGGCTGAGGGTCTAAAACAGTTCAGGTATAAGTGTACCCTTTGGTGTCCCATGAAGTTGAGAGGGAGAACCTGTTTCTAACTATGGAGCAGATACTAACATGGTTCAGGTGATTCCACTCATTCTAATTATACCTCTAAGGAAACACAGCTCACAATTTAAAATATTTAAAGGAGGAAGCTATTTGTAATTTAGATATGTTGTAACCCGGTTGTAGTATTGGAACATCTTCAGTCACCACAACTTTATTAAGTATATAAAATTATTTCAACAGATTTCACATCAAATTTTCCTTTCTTGTTTTTTTCTTCTTAATGTTTAAAATTCCCAGGTGATTAAACTTATAACCTTCTTTTTGTAGTAGATTTTATACCTATCTAACTTGGGGTGACTTCAGATCTGTACTATAGTAGTCTAAGAAACAACAGCTCAAAATGTTTAACCAAGAAAGGCATCTAACCAGTGTTGCTTCAAAAGGATGCACTGATATATAATGCCAGAAATTATTATGCAAAACTTGGGAGAAGTGGTGTATCCTAATGGGAAAATGGCAGTTTTCTACAAGCTGTATAATGTACCTTAAAATAATTTAAGTAATATGTTTCATCCCAGGATTTTCATTAATTCAAGCAGCATGTATTATAAAAATATATCCAGCAGACTTATTACAAAAATTCTGAAATGTTTAAAGAAAGAACTTCTATAAAATGCCTGTATGAAGAAGTTTAAAAAAAATTTTTAAATGAGAATAGAAATTTTACATGGTTATTAATAAAATCATGATAAAATCATCTACTGCAACATCAATAATTGGCCTGAATTTAAATAATGCCATTATACTGTGTCTTAATTAGGATTTTATTGCTCTGAAGAGACACCATGACCAAGGCAACTCTTATAAAGGAAGACCTTTAATTGGAGATGACTCACAGTTTTAGAGGTTTAGCCATTATCATCTTGGTGGGAAATATGGGTCATTCAGGTGGCAGGAGGAAAGACTGAGAATTCTACATACAGATCTGCAGGTAGCAGGAAGGAAGATTATGTCCTACTAGGCCTGGTTTTGAACTTCTGAAACCTCAAAGCCTACCCCCTGGTGATGCACTTCCTTCAACAAAGTACGACCTACCACAACAAGACCAGACTTCCTGATAGTGCCACTTCCTGTCATATACCCATGATGATCATTTTATTTTCCAAGGTTCTGACTTGGTATATCAAAATCTATGTATTCTTTGTTCTACTGGGGGCTCCCATGGATACAGGTCCTTTTTGGTTTTAGCTCCACTTCTCTCTCCCAATGAAATGTCTTCCTTTCCAAGAGTTGCCATGATTTTATTAATAACTGTATCATGATTTTATTAATAACTATGTAAAATTTCTATTCTCTTTTTGAAGGCAAGATCTTGCTTCAAGTATCCTGAAACTCAAGTATCCTTGGATTTCAAGAATATTCTGACTCTATCTCTAACTGAACTGGGAAATTTCCACTGAGAGAACTCTTTTAATTTTAAGTTTATGTGCATATATATGCATGCATGGGTATGGTCACCTACATATATGTGTGGAGGCCAGAGGTTCTTATCTGGTGTTTTAGTGTGTTTTTTTTTTTTTTTTTCATTGCCTCCTTATTTTATGAGACAGGGTCTTTCATTGAACTCAGAGTTCATATTTCAGCTAGAGTGGCTGGATAAGAAGGAGCTAGGATTTGCCTGACTCTATGGTCTCACCTTCAACACTGGAGTTACAGGTAGACTTTGGGGGATTGGAACTCAGATACCCATGCTTATTCACCAAACAATTTCCCAACCCACCAGTATTTCCAGCTTGTAACTGGAAACTCTTAGTTTTTTTTTTTTTTTTTAATGAACTTTTCTCTGCCACTTGGAATGTTGTAAAAATGCCTACTTTCATCACTGTTCTATTGCTATGAAAATATACCATGACCAAGGCAACTCTCACCAAAGAAAGCATTTAATTGGGGACTTGCTCACAGTTTCAAAGGCCTATTGCATTATTATTCTGATGGGGAGTATGATGGAACACAGGCAGACACGGTGCTAGAGAAGTAACTGAGAGTTCTACATATTGGTCCACAGGCAGCAAGCCAGGAGAGAGGCACTGGTCCTGGCTTCGGCTTTTGAAACATCAATGTCCACCCCCAGTTACTCACTTCCTCCAATAAGGCCACACCTACTCTGACAAGGTCATAGCTTCTAATTCTTCTCATATAGTGCCATTCCTGCTATCTAAACATTCAAACATATGTACAGTGTGTGGGGGGGGGCATTTCTTATTCAAACTACCACAATTCCCATGTACATTTGTATTCACACTCTGCTGAGTAAGTGGTAGAAATCGCTTCATATTGGCTTCCCTCGTTGTTAGAACAGATTTTGTTCATTTGTTTGTTTTGACCTTGAAGGTCATGAAATTTCACAAGGACTTTTCCAACTATAACAGGAATCAGAAGATTGATAAAGATTAACCAGTAACCTATGGTGACTTTTCAGAGTACTTTGTGATCTGAGTTCAGTGACAGTAAGCAAGGTTATGACAAAACGTGATGTTTTGTATGTGTTGGTGTGAATGCATTGTGGATTAATAAAAGATAGGATGATGTAGCATTATATTAGCACTCATCAATCTGTCTGTTTGGCAACTAGAATGCATCTGCTTCTCTTATAATTATGATTCCTGTTCATCAGTTCCAATGAACTAAGAAGTTATAGAGGTTTCACTCTCTCAGTTGGAATCATCTAGAGTCTTCTCCAGCATCATTAGGGTCCAGATGGTCTGTAATTCCTTTTCAAAGCATAATTTCCCAACCCATACTTGGTTCCATGTTTGTGATAGCTGTGGGTATGAGGTAAAGCCTAGAATTTGTATCCTCCAGGGAAAAACAAGGCCATTTGTGCAGGGGAGTGTAGGTAAGTGAAGTGGGTCAAAGATACTGTTTGATCAAGGTGTGCTTGCAAGACTATCAGAAGTATCTTACTAAACAATATATAAACAGAAGTAGGGAAAATAAAAATTTGTTCATTCTGGAAATGAGCCCAGAGTTTTGTATTTCTGTCTACCATTAATGCCTTTTCCAGGTTTCTGTGAGTCCCATGCATGGATTGGCCAACATGATCAGGAGTGACTAAATTTTCAGCTCTCATTTAAGACTCCTCTGGCTCCAAAGGACCTACTCTCCTTTGTCACTTTGTTTTCCACCCCAGAGTTGCTTTGAACTAGCATTCTTCCTTGACTAAGTTGACTGAAGATTTATCTGACATAGCATCTACCTCTTCTCCTGCATCCTTTTTATGTGCTGATTCTTGTTTCCCATTTTTTTCTAGTTCCTACTTCCATGTCAAAAGCCAGTCTCACTTCTCATGTGAGAAAAATTAAAATACTTTTATTATAAACTAGAAGTACACAATACACAATTATTTTATTAGACATATATGTACATGTATAATATATAAACATATATCAAATATCTCACTATATCACCTATATGTATATTACTCACAATCAAAAGGAACATAAAGTTTTAATACCAGACACAAGCAAAGCAATGTTAGAATTATACTGATAAATAGAGTTATAGGCCTGAGTACCAGAGGCCTTTCATGGAGATCTCTGGCCAGGCCTGGTGCGAGGGTTCTAGCGAAGGGAAGGAAATGCAGGCAGGGAGAGGAAGTCGCTTCCCTGCTTCTGCTGGGCCTGTTGGCTCCACTTCCATCTCTGCCATGCCATAATTCCATGCCACCCTGCACTGAGTCAGGTCAGGCTGGGCCAACATGAAGCCTACTAGCCAGTGAGGAGTGCGGCAGAGCCTCAAGCAGCTCTATGGGAAAGCAGATCTATTCCCAAGTATTACAGCTCTTAGGACAAAAGGCTCAGAGAAGTTCTTGCACACCTTTTATTCCCTGGCTAGGACTTATAGACAGTTTTGGGGATAATTCAGGGTTTGACAACAGGTACTTCTCATTGGCTTGGTCTGAGAGTTTGGAGAAACCTTATTCGCATGTGGGAGGGTTTGGTGCAGCTACTATGTGATTGATGCTGCATACCTCTCTGCATGGGGGCTGTGGGAGGCTGTAGCTACATGACAGGAGCCAGGTGCTCAGGAGGCATGGCCAAACTCCTGCTGTCCCATGTAGATGGAATCACTGCCTGCAAGGGCTTCTGGGTTCCAGACCTTTGCTCATCTCGGACCAGGATGTCTGTGCACATCCCACCACCCCACAATTACCCCTTTTTATTTTTATAGGGGAGAGGTGTCATCAGAATAACTGTCTTCTATGTTGGAAACAGTCTGATACCAAATCATGATCTGATTGGTAGTGATTTTTGCAATGCTACTCATCTGCTGCTTTAGAAACTGAATGAGACAGGGTGCCAAGAGAAGCAAGGCTCCAATGGCTTGCCCCCTCTCCAGGGGCCAAGGAGAGGAAGAACCCCGGCTATCAAGGGGTTAGAGTAACAAGAGTTAGGGGTGTTGGGAATATAGTGTGCCCAGAGGTTCCCACAAATTTCTTTGAGCATTTGTATATCTTGTTCTACCAGCCCAGATTCATTGACATAAAAGCAACATTTCTCCTCCAGCAAAACACAAGCCCTTCTCTGTTCAGCAGTCAGTAAGTCCGGGGCTCTCTGGTTTTGAAGAGCAACTCCTGCTAAGGAGGTTATCTGGTGTTGAAGAGACTCAAGGCTGTCTGTAGTGGAAGCTATTGCCTGGTCAAATTGTCTTGAAAGTCGCTGACCAGATGTTGTGTTTGGACAAGGGCTTCTCCAGTAGTTCAGGTTGCACCCAGTGAGACAGCAAGGCCTAGTCCAATGAGCAGAGGGGTGAAGATTTCTCTCTTCTTTTGGCTTTCTCCCATCTGCAAGATGAGTTCTTCAGTTTTGTAGAGATAAATCTTGGTGACAATTATCATAGGAGCCTTGAAAACAGGGGTTAGGACAGGCACCTGTAGTGCCTTTGCATGAGAGGAGGGCAGGAGAGTTAACACATACTGATTTAGTCATGATGATATCAAGGGCACATGTAAGATGGGGTTTTGAAGAGTGCCCTACAAAGCAAAGAGAGGGGGTTAGGTCAAAAAGAGGAATGTCCTGGATTTTCCTAGTGAGTAGAGTTCCATGGGGGCCATGAAGGGAAATGTTAATGGGAACAGCTGCTAATAATGGTCAGGGGAGAGAAGCACAGAAAAAGCATTGGGAGGAGTTGGGTGAGTTGTTAAGGAGGTCATCTGTGTATTGGATGTATTGTAGCCAGGAGAGAGTAGCTCATAGCTCCTTCGAGACTGATTTTCCTGTTGGATAATATTAGCATGGGGAAAGGCTGATTTGGGTGCAGGAACAGGCTCATGGTAGACGTGCAGGTCAGCTACTGGGTATTTGGCATAGCCATTGGGGTAAAGTTTACCCATGACTCTGTTCTACCAATGATCACCCCATGGATCGTTGATGGAGAGCAGAAAATGAGTGTTAAGGTTGGTGAACATAGCGCTGCCATGATTAGTGGATTCCATTCTGCAGCTCCAATATCTGCAACCTCCATATGTGGAGACTTCCTGGAGACATCCACCCATATTTTGGTAAAGAAAGCTGAGAAGAGGACTGGGGATAATGGAGATGGAATTTGGGTGTAGCGGGATCTCAATCCTGGTTTGACATCTTTTGTATGGATAGTCCTGGGTCCCTATAAATTTGTTGTGTCCTTTGTAGGATTCCTAGTATAGAATCTCTAGTGGTAGGTGTTGGGAAGGTTAAGGAGAAGCTGGGCAGCATTAGAGTTACCATGAAGAATGACAAAAACAGCCAAGAGAATAGAAGAGAAGGGGGCTTGTGGAGGAGGGTACAACAGCCTGGGCAGCAGTCATGTCATGGATGTCCTTCCAGGAGATCTTGTTGTCCTTCTGGGTGCGGTGTTTCCTCTCCCTCCTCCTCCTCTTCTTCTTTCCTTGATCTGTTATCGAGAGGGGGGCCATCTTCTTGGTCCTCCAACCTTTGTTACCTTCAAATGGTGTTATCATAGCATTTAGAGTGGGAGGAGAAATTCTTGTTTATAAGTATGGCTAGTGTTCTGAACATTGTCATTTTAGCCTTGATTTTATACCGGATCCCAGTCCTTCAACCATAAGGGCTGCTGTCATAGAATTGTTATGAGGCATTTTCTACTCAGAGTAAGTATCCTAACCAAATGATTTTTCTTTGGGTTATTATTAACCTCAGAATGATAAATTAATCTTGGCAACTTTCAAATTATTTTCTGCTTGCTTTAATATAATACATCATTAGGGATTTCTTTGTTTACACTTTTTTTTTATTCTTCTAGTAGTAAGACATCACAAGCAGAATTGATTTTCTGCTGAAACACATTTAATCTATGCATACACATGCACACAATACCATCTTAAAAAAATAAAAATATACATTCATTAAAATCCAGGGTTGCATGAAAGTTTCAAGAAGAGTGAAAGCCTACTCATTTTTTTCTTCTGGGGGATAACAGAATACTAATATCATAGAGTTTCAGGTAATTCCTAGAGATAGATGTCAGAGGTATTCTTCCTATAAGAATTTTCTATTTAATAATACTTATCAGGAATTTGATAAATTGTATTCAGCCATGAAATAAGTGTTCAAAGAGCTTGGGCATTTGGAAATATTTAGCTTGGGGGTTACTATGACTTATTGGTGGTTCCAGCTTGTTTTATGCTCTGGAATACATATGCTACTTTCCCTACACATGTCAATGTGCATCTCGGAAACAACTCACACCTTTTGTGCTCATAGCTATTCTTTTTATAGACCTTGCTAATAATTCTATATTTTACTAGATCGTTTGCTCCCTTGTTGCTTCTAGCTGCTAAATTTCCTTGTCCATTTTAGATATTGCTAAGGGACACTTGTTTGGATTATTAATTTATGAAATTGGTATTCATTACACCTCAGATTAAAAACTTGTATTTACATGTCATATTTATCATGGCAGTAGTCAAATAACTTTCTGAGTAGTCTGCTTTAGTTTAAAATCCATAACGAGATGAGGCTGTCCCTACTGTCTTCTCTCCAGACAAGCAGAGGTCATATTAGAAATATCTTTAGCCTATAGCATCCCCATGACATTGTTCATAGCATGTCTTACATGTATAAACCTACTAGCTTTTCTCCTGATTCTTGATTCTCCTTTAAGACTCTTCTTAATTTGAAGAACAAGAATATTAATCATGTGATTAAATAGAAGATGTATAAGACAGGAAAATAAAAAAACTATTACATGTTGAGTTAAATCCATCCTAGGATACAAATAGCTGATCCCTATGTTTGCAAAGATGATTAGAGGAAGAGAAAGGAAGAGAAAGAGAAAGAGAAAGAGAAAGAGAAAGAGAAAGAGAAAGAGAAAGAGAAAGAGAAAGAGAAAGAGAAAGAGAAAGAGAAAGAGGAAGAAAGGAAGACACCAAGTGATTTCAGAGTAAATTTGGGGACAGTATGAAGGAGGAAATTTGGAAGATGAAGGGAAACAGAAGAACACAGAAGCTGAGAAAGTTCAATCTACTTGAAAATTATGTTTGAGTTGAATGTTGATAGTACATTTCTGCATTTGCAACTTCTAGGAGATTGACACAGAAAGACTGACAGTTTGACTAAATAGCAGGATCTACCTCAAAGTACTCCCTCCCCCCACCCATGAAATGTTTTAAATAAATAAGCTTTACATAAAACAAAACCGGCTTTGGAATACTGTCCTCATTAATTATTTCCATTGGCTAAGATGATTAGTTGATTGCACATCTAAATCTGAGAAGGAAATTCTAAAGGGAAGCCAATTAAATAAGACCCAGAAATTAAACCACACATTTATGCACACTTGATCTTTGACAAAGAAGCCAAAAATATATAGTGGAAAAAAGAAAGAGTCTTCAATAAATGGTGCTGGTATAACTAGGTATCTCTATGTAGAAAAATGAAAATAAACCCATATTTGTCACCTGGCACAAACCTCAAGTCCAAGTGGATCAAAGACCTCAACATAAAACCAGATACACTGAATATAATCAAAGAGAAACTGGGAAAGAGCCTTGAACTCATTAGGGGTAAATTTCTTAAACAGAACTCCAATGACTCAAGCTCTAAGATCAAGAATCGATAAATGGAACCTCATGAAACTGGAAACCTTCTGTAAGGCAAAGGACATAGTCAATAAGACAAATTGGCAACCTGGCAAATTGAAAACAAACAAACAAACAAAAACAAAAACAAAAAACTTAACTAATCCCACATCTGATAGAGGGCTAATATCCAAAATATATAAAGAACTCAAGAAGCTAATCACCAAAAAACCAAACAACCCAATCAAAATATGGGGTATAGAACTAAACCAAGATTTCACAACTGAGGAATCTGGAATAGCTGAGAAGCACCTAAAGAAATACTCAAAGTCCTTAGTGGTCAGAGAACTGCAAATCAAAACTACCCTGAGATTCCACCTTAAACAAATCAGAATGGCTAAGATCAAAACCACAGGTGACAACAGGTAGGATGTGGAGAAGGAGGAACACTTCTCCATTGCTGGTGGGATTGCAAACTGTATAACCACTCTGGAAATCAATCTGGAGGTTCCTCAGAAAATTGGAAATATATCTACCTGAAGATTCAGCAATTCCACTCTTGGGAATATACCCAAAAGATGCCAAACCATGCCACAGGGGCACATGTTCCACTATGTTCATAGAGGTCTTGTTTATGATAGCCAAAAGATGGAAACAACCCAGATGTCCCATGACAGAAGAATGGATATAGAAAACATGGTTTATTTACACAATGGAATACTACTCAGCAATTGAGAATGAGGACATCTTGAGTTTTGCAGGCAAGTGGGTGGAACTAGAGAATATTATCCTGAATGAGGAAACTCGGACCCCAAAGGACATGCATGGCATGTACTCACTAATAAGTGGATATTAGTCAGAGAGAGAGACAGAGAGACAGAGAGACAGAGAGAGAGAGAGAGACAGAGAGAGAACAGAGTACCCAAGGTACAATCTACAGAACTTAAAAAGGTCAACAAGCTGAAGTGCCCAAGTGAGGATGCTTCAGACCCACTTGGGAGGGAGAAGAAAACAATCACAACAGGGGAGGAGGAAGGGACCTGGGAGGGAAAGAGGATGGAGGTGGAAAAGGGGAACCTGATCTGGTATTGGGTGGGGGAAAAGGACTGAAGCCCTGAGGGCCAGCAGAAAGAATGGAAACAGGCAACCTTGGGAGGTAGGAGGTTGGGGGTACCCTCCAGAATGTACCAGAGACCTGGGAAGTGAAAGACTCTAAGGACTCAAGAGGAAGGACCTTAGATGAAATGCCCTACAGTAGGGAGAGAGAATTTGTACAGCCTACCTCCAGCAGAAAGACAGGGCATCAAGTAAGGGATAGGCTTGCCATCACACAGTCAAAACTCTGACCAATAATTGTTCTTGTCTAAAAGGACTGTAGGGATGGAATTCGAGAGGAGTCTGAAAACAAGGAGGTCCAGTGACAGGCCCAAAGTGTGATCCAGCTCAAGGGGAGGCCCCCAAGTCCTGAAACTATTACTGAGGCTATGAATCGCTCACAAAAAGGGACCTATCAGCTGAAAGAGTCAGATTCAGATATTTACACACAACCAGTGAACATAAGCTGCTGACCTCTGTGGTCGAATTAGAGAAAAGTTGGAAGAAGCTGAGGAGGGAGACAACCCTGTAGGAGGACCAGCAATCTCAATTAACCTGGGCCCCGAAGATTTCTCAAACACTGGACCACCAACCAGGCAGCATACACCAACTGATATGAGGCACCAAACACATACAGCAGAGGACTGTTGGGTCTGTGTTCAGTCAGAGAAGATGCATCTAACCCTCAAGAGACTGGAGGACTCATGGAGTTTAGAGGTCTGGTGTGGTGTGTGTGGGGTAGGGATATCCTCTTGGAGACAAGTGTTTGAGGAGGAGGTATGTGATGATGAATGGTCAGAGGGTTGACTGGGGGCCAGGAATAAAGTCTGAAGGAAAATAAATAAATAAATAAATAAATCACTCTGTAGTGTGCTGTTCTCATTTTCAATTTCCACTTCCATCTTAGCCCTAATACAGTTTACCGTTTGTTTTCTTCATTTCTGTAAGCAAATAAGATTGGAAACATTGTAATCTCTCTGAGTCTTCTGCTCTCCTTAGACTCTGGTGCCAATGTAAAATGTAAATTCATCCTATAACCCATGTCCCTCAGTGCCTGGATTCTGGATGACTGGTGACATCGTCTTCTTCATTACTATACTCTTGGTCACATCAACTTCCAGCTGTTGACACTTGTGTCTGTGATCTGCTCCACACCAATAGTTGGCACATGCAGATGTTTCTCTTCATCCTGCCCCTTCCCTGTGTTTCTCTCTGACTTACATTGGAATATCTATGCTTCAAGTCATTAGACAGACCTTCCCTGCCTACCCAGTCAAAAATAATATTTCTTATTACTCTTTATTTTGTTTTATTTCTTCCATTTTAGTCCCTATTGACATGGTAGAAATAATATATATTACTGTGTTATGCTGAGTATTTATGTAATGGATTGATTACTTATTGTATCTTTATAACTATAAATATTATGCCTTATTTGTATCTGTTATTTCTGTCTTTTGCAGTCTCCATATTTATTTCCTGAAAACAAATTGGCAAAAAGATGGCAAGGTGCTTAGAAGATATTGAGACTGACAACCATATATATTTAAACAGTTTTTGCATTTAAAGGTAGATTACATTCTTTTCTAGGTATTAGATGTAGAACTCACTTCTGACCCAAACCTCTGTACTGCCTGCTTTTGGTGGGTAAGGCTTGAATTGTATTGTGGTCCTTCCCTGTGGGAGGCCAACTCTTCATACAGAAACTGATGACAATAATTCCCTGGGAGTTATTTTTGAACTTCTAAACTACAGGTTTTTAAGGAATAAGATTCCTTGGAAGATGATTGCATTTGGAAGCTCATATAAAAAGCACTTAAAATAACACAAGTAAAAATACCAACACAATGCCAACCCATTTCATGGGAACTGTTGGAAGGAAAGGTAAGTTTCTAGTACAACTAAGTCTTTTATAACTTAGTCCAAAACTTACCATAAACTGTGGTTATGGCCTATGAAGGCATGGTATAGTCTATGCTATTAGGAATGATGATTTGTTTTGTTTTGCTTTTGCTTTTGTTTTGTTGAGAATTTTATTTTATTTTTTGAGATCTAAGTTTTTATTAGATATTTTCTTTATTTACATTTCAAATTGTACCCCCTTTCTCTATTCCCCCCATTTCATCCCTCTCCCCCTGCTCACTAACCCACCCACTCCATTTCCCCTGTCCTAGGATTCCCGTACACTGGGGCATCGTGCCTTCACAAGACCAAGGGCCTCTCCTTGATTATATGTTTGTTAATGATAGAAAAAATATTGTATTAATTTACTTGTAGAAAGTTAAATCTGTATGATTCTCATAAACAGAGATGCTCTGTCCTTGTAAAGTAGAGGGCAGACCTTTAGTGAACCAGTAAGAATGGTATATAGATTTTAAGAGGCTATGACTTGTCAGAGTCCTATTTTCAGAAGCATAATAAGTATAAAATTTAAACTTGTGATGAATTTAGGAGACATAGGAGGGCTCAGCCACAGCTGAGATGAAAGAATGAGAAAACACAATTCCAGAAGAAGAAAATTGGAAACTGGCTCTGTAGCTGTTTTCAAATGTATAAAGAGCTCGCTTACAGAGAAAAAGGCCTGCTGTTTTTGCCTCTTCTCTTTGGAACACTCTTCACTGTCTAGTCCTATGAAACTCATACCCATCTCGTAGACAGTTTGTTAACTCTATGGCACTCTAACTGCTTCCTGCAATGTCCTTCATCTCTCTTTGTTCTGCAGTGAAACTTACTTCTCTCAAGGCAGGCACATCCCAAACTCTTGCAGGATGACAAAGGCCCTGTGTTCTTCTCTTTTGTGTGGCTGTGCTTTGTTTACGTTGTGCCAAATTGACCCACTATAGGCATCAAGACCTACACTTCTGATAGAAGTTAGTTTTTCATAAAAGGGAGGCATTACCTTATTCATTCTTGTCTGCGTGGTACAGGGTAGACTTTTCAGTAATTTTTACTTTCCCTACAGATCTTTACTCTGTGCCAATTTAAAAGTATGTCATTGATGAAATGGAGAGATGGTTCAATCAGCAATGTACCTACAGTAACAATAGGACCCTAGTTCAATTACCAGTAGCCACATAATTGCTCAGTGATTCAGTAACCTCAGCGCAAGCAGGGTTAGAAGAATTCCAGAACATGCTAATCTGCCATTCAAGACACTTCGTGAGTGCTATTCAGTGAGGGACCCTCTCTCAGAGAATAGAGGAAGACATGGATGTCAACATTCTGACCTCCCCACATTCATACAAACATGTAGATGTGTTCTTGCATGCTCGTGCACATGCACACACAATATCACATACATACACAATATCACACACACACACACACACACACACACACACACACACACACAGAGTTTTGGCATCTCTGCTGATACATTTTTTTGTACTTCTGTTCTATTTATCCTATCAATTTTTGTCTTAAAGTTTCTTGAATTGATGTGGGAGCCTCTTGAGGACAGAGGATGGGCCTCCTCTTATATTTCCTAATGGATCCAGGACAGAGTATGATCCTTAGTGAATACTCAAGACCAGTTTTGAAATTGTACTGAACGAAACTCTAATTTGTGCTTATAAATGAAAATGTCTTTTTAGGAGATAAATGATCTGCTTGGATTGGTTTAAAACATTGGCTTAGGTATTAGAATACACAGTCCAGCTTATGAATAAAGATTACATACTTAAGACTATGTAATTATTAATTAATTTTAATAATAAAATGGAACAAGAGGTTTATGACTTTGTAGAAGGAGAAATTCATGTCAAATCATTACTAGAAATCTTATTTTTATAAAGTTTCAGTAAATTTCCTTTATTTTCATATAAATTTTCAACCATCTTTGAAGTCCTCCTTAATTGACATTCCTGTGAAAAGCCATGTGAAGTTTCATAAACAGAGATTCGCATATGTCAAAGGTTCTTAAAAACCACAATAAGCTGACCAAGAGAGGAACATGTTATTCTCAAAATCAAAATATGTAGGATTCTTTGGAATCATTTGCTAATATGAGATTTTAGGCGCATAAAGGGATGAGGTGATGAGATGCGATGATCCTCATGTTACATGGTAGAGACAAATACAATTTGTGGAACTAAATTTAGAATCTTTATTCATAAAGCAGATGTAGCAATGGCTACACCCACAGCATATGAACAAGACATCCAAAGCAGACACGCTTAGCTGTTACTTAGAGGACTAGAAGAGTAAGAAAGATGGAGAGATGAAAGGTTGATCAGAGGGTACAGAGTTGCAGTTAAATAAAGCCAGGTCTTCTTCTGTGCTATTGTGTACAAGCACAGCTATGGATTGCAAAAATTACTATATATTCCCAAAATCTAGGATAACACATGTTGAAAATTTTATTCACAACTGAATTTTAACTATTTGAAAAATGTGTAACCTAATTAAACATCATAAAAATATTTAAAATGATGGGGTACCTTAATAATATGCATATATCAAGATTTTATGTACTAGGTGCTATCAGCAAGTTTACAAAGGGAAAAAATGACACACACTTGCATATTTTCATGTGTGTTTGTGTGTGTGTGTGTGTGTGTGTGTGTGTGTGTGTGTGTGTGTGTGTGTGTGTTGGGCTGTGGGTGTAGGGGACGAGGAGGGAGGGAGAGAGCCCGCATCCAGCCAGAGTTCCTGTGTTCTGGGCATGCAGATGCAGGAAGACTGCTAGACACTTTCCACTAGGCCCCAGGTGGGCATCTGGCTGTGTGAGTCCGCTGACTCCACACGGCGGGGGTGAACAAGGGACAGCCCTCAATACCAGGTTCTCAGTCTCTGGCATCCCATGCTGGATATGGCAGAGGAGCTGAGAACAGAATAGGGGTCCCGGGAATACAGGAAAAGGGCAGAGGAAGAGAGGTTCCCACATAGGCAAGAATACTTAGTCAGGTCCCTGGCTGGAGCACAGGAAGGCTTTCTGACTGGAGACTAGGCACGGCTCCTTAGGAGAAAGCCTATCCAATCATCCAAGCAGAGTGGACCTTGATAAACAGAGACAGTCTATGGTTTTAGAGGTTTATTGTAGAAAGGCAGTGGGAAAGAGAAAAGGTAGAAAGAGAGACCAGCCATGGCCATGTGAAGAGAGGGAGAAAGGGAAAGAGAGAAAGAGAATTGGAGAGTAAGAAAGGTGAAGGCTTAGGGGGGGGGGGGGCGCTTAGAGAGTGAGGAGGGGCCAAACAGCACCTCTTATAGTAGACTTGTTATCTTGCTGTTGCTAGGTAACTGGGAGGAGTCTATCCTGAAGGTCAGAAGCTTAGGACATTGGGTACATGACTAATAGCCACATGCTTTTCTTGTGGGGACTGCGGGGGCAGTAACTTCAACAGGAGCAAGGGGTACAGGAGACATGAGGGAATGCCTTCTGTCCCATGTAGGTGAAAATTATCACCACTGGGTCTTAAAGGGGTTCCACCTTGCAACTCAGCTGGAGACCAGCCTGTCTGTGCATAGCCCATTGCCCCACATGTGTGTGTGTTGTATGTAGGTGTATATACAAACATGTAGATATGTTTATGCATGTGTGTGTATGTATATTGGGCATATACCCTTAAGGAGTCTTCATTCTACTATAGAAACACTCGATCAACCGTGTTCATTGCTGCTCTACTTATAATAGCCAGATATTGGAAACAGATGAGTGAGTAAAGAAAATGTAATTTGGTTATTACTCAGCTGTTAACAAAAATGAAACTACAAAATTCTCAGGTAAATTAGTAGAGGTAGAGAAAAAAACATCATCCTGCATGAGGTAAACCAGATCCCAAAAGACAAATATAGTATGTCAAATAAACTATTCAATATAGTATTCAAATATAGATATATATGAATGATATATGAATTAATTTTATCTTTACATTTTTCATTAAGCAGTCTATGATCTATAGAACAATGGAGATTAATTATATATTAAAGGTCTTGGGGGAGGGATGGATCTCCTTAGAAAGGGAAGTTAGAGTTGATAGTTATGGATGGATGGGGAGGAGAACAACTGGAATGGTCTGTCAAATAGTGAGGAGGAAGAAAATGAGATGAAGGATGAAATATAGGGAGGAACAGCTAAAAGAGCAATTTGAGGCATTGTATGAAAATCTAATAGAGTAGAAGCTTTCTAAAAGTTGTACATATATGAAGGTACGCTAAATGGAATTTTCAAATAACAGGAAAAACAGAGCCCCAACTGGACATTTTCTATCACCAAATGAAGCTTCCATTTCTTGGATTGTGTTACATCTAATTGAGTTGTTGGCAAATAAGTAACCATGGAGCACCCAAACAACTTGAAATATTTACAAAGCTAATGAATGCTTCCCCAAACTGTTGGTAAGACCTGATTTTTGAAGACCACACCTACATAAGTCATTGAACATGGGACGTCAAGTTAGTGCCTCCTGAGTACCTTCACATCTATTTTCTAGTGTTCACGGTACTAGAAGGTACTCTGCACACTATTAGAGGACTAAAGGAGAAAGCCAACCCAGCTACAAAGTCTTTTACTGACAATAGTGACCTGGCTGCAAGGTATGCTATATTGAAATAGTGGTACAAGGGTTGAGGGAGGAACTAAGCAATAGCTGATAGTATTTAAGGACCACACCCTGAGCTAAGAGCCATACACAACAATTTAAAGTTGTCTAAGACCTTGAGACTAGAATGCTCAAGGACCTAAGGGAAAATCAAATACTGGTTCCGGTGAAGTAATGCTTCTATAGCATAATGACATTCTGCTATAAGAATATATGGATGTCTTGCTCAGCAATCATCCAAGATGCTACCTCATGCAACAGATAAAACCAAATACAGAGATATTTGTCTCACTCATGCTTTGCCTTGTCACTCACCACACATATCTCAGGTCTTTTGTGTATACATTATGATTTCCAGTGTTTCATTTTTATGGCCCTTTCACTCATGCCATTGTATGTTTCTTGAATTTTTTTCTTTGAGTCCTTGTCTTCTATATGTTTGTTTTGTCCTATTCTGGTTTGATTTTTATTTTAGTATTATTTTTAGATACCTATTTTTATTCTAATGACAGAAGGGATGAGAATTTGGGTAGGCAGGGAAGGGGAGAGGATTTGGGAGTACTTTGGGAAGGGGAAACAAAAACCAAAGTCAGAATATATTGTATTAAAATATATTTTAAAAAAACGGGAGTTGTCTATTTTTATTAGTATTTACAAATTTAGATCTGTGTCACACAGTTTATGATTCTAATAAGTACCCAGTGTGCTGAAGATTTCTTCTTTCAATTGATTAGTGAAAATAAAATAATTGTGTACATTGTAGAAGAAAAAGAAAACAAGGTTAATATCTTAGATGTTTTCTGTGAATTTCTTATTTTGTTCTATAGAATCATTTGTAAAACAGATTTCTCCAGTGATCTGATGTGTTAACCTTTAGTGTTAGAGGGAATATGTAATCTCATTGGATCATTATTTTTTTAGTAATTTTTATAATGATGTCTGTCTAACAAAATGTGAAGTAAGCTTGGCACTTTGCTGTATGAGTTCCTCCTCTCATAATTAGAGAATAAAATAAAATGTGAGTAAGCGTGTATGTCTTTCTATTACACTGGAGTTTTCTGCTTTGGTATATTTTATTACAAAGAACATTTATAAATATTAGTCTCACCTGAGCTAAATTATCCTATGAATAAAATGATTAGAATTGATTATTTACTCTAGCATATGGTTAAGTATGGTGACCATAAATCCTGTTGTATAAACATACTTGATTGTAAAGATACTGTCTCTCATTGTTTAAATGCATGTAGAATAATAAGAGTAATTTAGAAAGGTGGATGTAGTGTTACTTATGACTAAAAATTAAATGTTATTTGAAACAAATTTGAAAACAATTTTGCTGAAGGAAAGCAAGATGATGGAATTACTTTGAAATCCAGATAAATACTTTGAAAAATATCCTGGTTCTTAGAATGTCTTTCGGTGGGGGCAGATTATCTCTTTCCTGCATGTGGATCCCGGGGATTGTATGCAGGTTGTCAAGTTTGGCAGCAAGTATCATTACAAACTAGGCCATATTGCTGGCCCATTAAGTTTTAAAATACAAAATAAATTATAGAATTAATAGAAAAACTTGGTATTTTCCTTATAGTCCTCTAGGTAGAATGATAATTAATCTGCCAACTATTCCAATTCAAAAACCATTTAAGCATAATAACATAAGCTGTAGTGATTCTGTTATTTATCATGGGTTTATAAGTCAGGTAGGCAACTTTCTGAGCCTTTTGGTTTCACTGACCTTTTCTTGCTCCACTTCTCTGTTCATCTGTCATTACTTAGCATAACTGACATATTTGTTGGTGATCCATCTATTCTCCATCATTGAAGGTATGACTAGGCTTCAGGCTCTCCAGTTGGCTACTTTAAACTTGCTCATATAGTGGATGGAGGTTGATGTGGGGAAGGAAGAATAGTTACAGGGTCTCTTAAAGCCTAGTCTGGCATACCATTACTTCTGCCACTTCCTATTGGTCAAATCAGGTCAACAAGTCAAAATGAAAACAGACCCTCCCCAGTAGTGTACAGACCTCAGCATGCTACTGAAAGGGTACAAATAAGGCAGTGGGAGGAGGTACAGGTAACAACATTTAATTTTTGTTAACTTCCAGGATTTTCAAAAGCTTCCATCAACCACATCATGCTTGGATCCCAGAACTGAATTGGTCAATCAGAAATGAGAAAAGAGTCTCTTTGGTATGTCTTCTTTGGTTTGTAATATGCTTATATAGTTTTATTAATATGAAATATTTGGGACAACAAGAAAGGAGAGGTTAGGCTTAATAAATGATATATTTGTGTATCAAGGTAACAAGGGAAAAAAATTAAAAGAATGAATAAGGGCCCCTTAAGTATGTCTTCTATTCATTTGGAGACATACAAATTAAAAGGCTTTCCCAAATAACTAGCATACAGTTGTGAGGTAGGTGTAAGATAACTATGAATGGCCCCTGTGGGCTAAAGGAAGTAGGGAGACAGTCACTGAAGGTTTGCACAGTGCAGACTCTGCTGGGGACAAATGGCATCTGCCCTGTCCTGGGCTGTGGGACTACTATCAGATTATGAACATCCTCATGGGGCTCTCTTCCCCAGTTGTTTCTGCTCCAGGTACTGCAGGAATGTTCTTCATCTTTATCTTCTCACCCTATCACCAGCTTCTGAAGATACAGCCGAGTTCTGCCAGCTAATTTGGTGTTTGTACTGGATTCCTTCCTATAAGAAAGTTGAAAGATGGGACTTTTTATATTTTAACAATCTCTGTCCCCTTTAGTTCAGAATGGCAGTATATTCTCACAGATGCTTCCTGAAAACCTTTCTGATCTTTCTAAGAATCAAAAAAAAAAAAAAATCAAAGTCTACTGCTTTTGATAGTTTCCCCTCAGTTATATTGTTACTTGGGGATGGCTCTGTTGCAACCATGGTCTTATGATTCCTAGAGTTCTTTTGACTAACTCAGAAAGCCTATTAGATAGTCTCTCAATTCTTTCAGATATTTTAACCCCTGACATAATCTTTGTCCCAGCCTGGGGACACATGCAGACAGAAACAGTTCTTTTTTTTTTTTTTCCAAGTGTAGTTAGTTATAAGCTATGGCGTTGCATTTAAACTCTTTCAAATAAGTCAGTTTGCCTCATCATCTCACCGAGTGAGAAATCTTTTCCTCATTAATAGGCCTATTTCTTATTCAATTCTAAATTTGATTTTGATACTCTTTCACACTTCCCCCAAGGACACCAGACAACGGTTTTGTTTCCTTTCTTGCATACCATAATACATCTCATTTTACATCCTCTGGTTCTACCTCCATACTGTTCTTCCAGATTTTCTTACTAACAGCTGGCTCTCTACTGTTGCAGCCCTTACTTTTTAGTCATTCCCAAAGCCAATGTTGTGTCTTACGTTTGTTAAGGTAGCTTCTCTCCTTGAGTTCAATTTCTATGTTTTTAAGATATGGCTGCATATTAACCCACACCCTAAGATTAATAAGGGAACCCCCAGCTCTATCTATACTTTTTCTCACAAGTTTGTCAACTGTATTGGTAGGTTTGATCTTGGTTGGGCTTATGGACATGTATGAATCACTAGGTGTAATATCTGGGGGTTGCCTGAAATAGGATGCTTTGGATGTGCTGCTCTTGAACAGTGGGGGAAATGGATTTACTATACAGCAGACCTGTCTGGGGTTGTATGCACAGTACTGGACAAATTAAAGCAGAAATGTGCCAGGTGTTTGGTTGTCTTTATTCAGCACCTCAAACCATAAGAGGAACCTACATTCCAGGACTAAGAAACAGATTTTGCAGCTTATTAAATGAAACTTAAGACCTTGTTGCAAAAGCATGGGAATACAGAAGGAAATGAGTAGAGAATTGGTCCATTTTTGTCATCACTCCTTCAAATATGTAACTCTCAGAAATGAATTTCCTAGCAAAATGTAGATATTTTCTTAGACTTTGCCAGTTTTTGAGAGGAAAATGCGGGGTGGATTTTCCAAGTTTCCAATGTTGGGTTCCTAATATCTTTTGTCTAAGGGATCACAGTTGTGTTTAAGTTATACTTGAGACTGTGGGTACACGTGGTCCTATTACCTATTATTAATGATAACAAATAACTCTAAAATACATTGCAGTTCTTCACTGTGAAAACAATTACTTTAGAATTTTTAATTGGAACATACTCTCAAACCAATAAAAAATATCTTCCTGGTTCTAAGATTTTCTGAAAAATTTACTTTCTTAATAAATCTAACTCAAGGTACTGTTAGGCACGACTATTCCATATTTTAGACCAGAAATCACTGAATCGCTGTGGCAGTGGAGCTGTGTTTTCAATTTAACTAGGATTTCCTTTTCAGTTTCCTTCTTTTTTCCCCAGATTTCCTTGTAATCTGCCTTCAGAATAAAGGATTATACCAAGCAAGAAAAGAGACAGCCTTTAACATTTGAACTTCTAAAGAGAAACTTATACAATATCAAAAGCTTTGACTCTGACACAAACTATAGACTAATCTCGAGGCTTAGCAGGGTCGATCTGCCTTTAGGAACAAAGATGAGTCAGGTTCAGTTGATTGAAAGAAGGATTGACTTTGTGAAAGGAGGAGAATGTGAGTCCTACCAGTGTGTAAGTCCTTTGTGTTAGGGGAACAACAAAAACCTAAAAACAGTTGGTAATATTTGTAAGAAGGGGTGCCTATGGAATTACCTGTTCCTCTGAGAAGTTCTGGTAGCAGACCTGGAACAGAAGCATAGCCCCAACTGGTGGATACACAAAACCATATAGGCTCTACATCTCCCCAAAGGGAGAAAACAAACAAACAAACAAACAAACAAACAAACAACAACAAAAACAGATGGCATATCTGAAGATTCCAATAATAGACAAAGAGCCTAAAGACTTTAGATGCCTTTTAGTTTGCTTGCTTGCTTTATTTATTTATTTATTTATTTATTTATTTATTTAAAACAGACAATTGAAGACAGAATCTCACTTGGTAGCCCAGGTGGAACTTGAGTCATGCCATATATTATAGGCATGCATACTGAGAGACACTGCTGTCCTTTTGTTATATGGAACATAGAATACAAGGACCAGGAGGATAAAGGCATGAGAGTTGCTGGGGATGTCCACAGCAGTTAGCTGAACATGTCAACTGAAATAGTGTAGCTGGAGCAGACAATGGAATTTCCTCTTGTGAATGTGAAAAAGCAGTCTCTTTTTACCTGAACTATTCTAGAGAGTTCTACATTGTTTGTTTCCTTGAATAGAACTGAGTGAAAGAAAACATCGCAAAAGTCCGGGTTTACCTTGAAGTAGCATGATCAGTGTTTCTCTTGTCAATAAAAACGAAGTTTGAGAACTAAGTACCCTCACAGAAATATTTTAGTTCATTGATTCAGAGGCATGCAATTTTCTACCATGATTTAATGCATTTTGAAGCTGAGATGCAGCTCAGGTTCCATGGCATATCAGAATTTAGTTGGCAGTGATTTTTCTCCCTTAATGGTAGGTGAAACAACAGCATGATTTTTTTTTTCTTAACGCACGAAGGACTCTTAAATTCAATAAAGTAGAGTTTAATCAAAGATGTCTTTGTATAGCTGGGATTTGTAAGTTTCGCTTACTGATAGTGAAAATGCTGGTAATTTAAGACCAATAGCTCAACTCTTCATGGCGCTCCTATCTTAGGAAGCAATGACTTTAAAAGTACAGGAAAGCACCATGTGAAGAGCAGGAAGAGATGCTCAATGATGAATCCGGCACAGATGTCGCAGTCCTAACTAGCGTCAACATATTTGTAGCTGTGGTATAATTTACTGAGAAATTATCTGCAGTTCACATCATGCTTCTTATACCCTTGGTGTCAAATAGTGTATCTGCACCACTAAAGGATTTGTAAAGAGCTTCTCTGTACCACCACCAAAGATCACTGGTTCCTAGGAGCCTTGAGCAACCTTGAGGAAAGCCCTAGGAAATGTTACCTTCTTAGTTTTCCCCTCCATACCTTCATTAAACATGGAGCCTTTCAATCACAAATGAGACTTCTTTTCTCATTCACTTGAATAAATAGTGACTTCCTAATTGATGCCCACTCCTTTAAACCTTCACTGTAAATTGAACACACAATCACTTTATTCTGTTCCTGGTATCAAATTTCTGAACTTTTATACCCAATACTATTACTTCAGTGTGGGAAATGCCATATTATCATTAACATGGACTCTCATTTAATTCTAGCATTTTATTCTAGCAATTCTTGTCCTTTTCTTCACAAATAACCCCCATCTTTCTCTAAGTAGTTTTCACTCAGGCATGCAGAAGGGTAGCTAATATCGATTAGCCCACATTCTAAGCTACTCTGTATCAGATTTCTTTTAGAGACCCACTCCATCCTCGTTCAGTTTTGTAAGTTTCAGTCTTTGGATTTTTGAGTGTTACTCTCTTTGAGAGGTTGTGGAATCTGGTTCCTTCTGCTTCTACTTTATTTCTCTACCATTGAAGAATCATTCCTATCACAATGTCAGCACAAGGTGAATCTCCTTCTGTCCATGATGATATTTTCTAAGGGTGTAACTCGCTAAGCTGTGGTGCCATTGAATCTGTTTCTTGCAGCGACTTCACATGGACCCATTCACTTCATAGAACTCAACAATTTGAAACCTTGTCTTCTCAAAGTATATCCTCGTAATAATGTTCATAATACCCCAGGGAGCCTGAATGCATGTCCAGCCACAGAAAATGAAAGCATATTAGAAATCATAGCATCACATGAAACCTGAGATCATGTAGAGCATATCTCTTCCTACTGAACCATCTCTACATTCAGAGACTCTAGGGAGATGTTTCAGATTTCCTCCTTTGTGAGACTGCAGCACCAAATTCTTGAAGTTCTGAGTTTTTCCAAGTGTTATTTTGGAAATTAAATATTCCAGTCTTTCCACTAGGAGATAGAAAAAGGTTAATATAGCAAGACTTTCAAAAATAAAGAATAGACAAATGAAAACACCTGTCTTTTCAAAGCACTTGTCATGTCTTTACATAAATCTATGTATTCATAAGCTCCCAGTCTTCAAGTCTCCATTACAAACTACCAAAAAGCAACCACCTGTCATGAAAGATATGAAGACTATGTTCAGAATAAAAACCCAGAGTGTCCCTTTTAAGAAGAACATATTCGATCTTCCTTCTGAGCCCAGTGGAGGTGGCTAGGGCCACTTGTGTGCTCTCCACACCACAGGACCTTGGGATCATCTCGGGGTTACGGGTGAGTGGAGTGTAAAAGGAAGTTGTGGTCTCTTCCAGCCGGGGCCATCCCTGCCATCTTCTTTCTGAGCCCAGTGGAGGAGGCTAGGGCCTCTTGAGTGTTCTACACACCCTGGAACCTTGGCATCACCTCAGGATTTCTGGTGAGTGGAGCACAGTGTCAGCTTGAGGAATCGTTGAGGGTCTTGTGCCAGCAGGCGCAGGAACAGAAGAACTCTGCCCAACCAGAGGTTGGGGTCTCTTCTAGACGGGGTCACCCCCGTCATCTTCCTTCTGAGCCCATCAAAGATGGTTAGGGCCTCTGGAGTGCTCTCCACACTCTAGGAACTTGGGATCACCTCGGGATTACGGAAGAGAGGCAGCCTTCTGGGAGAGTTCTGACTCTAGAACTCAGGAAGTGAATCAGAGCTCCAGTCTGCTGGATTCCTGACATGCAAGAGAAGAGCTTGCCTTCAGAGAGAACTCTGATCACTGGATCTCAGGGGAGAGTTGGTCTCAGAGGAGTGCTGTCAGAGGCTAACAGAATCACAGGAGCATCAAGCTCAAACCAGTGACAGCTTGGACATTAACATCAGAAATCTCCAGATGGCAAGAGGCAAACATAAGAATTTTACTAACATAAACCAAGAACAATGGGCATCATCAGAACCCAGTATGCCCACTGCAACGAGACCTGGATACCCAAACACGCCCGAAAAGCAAGACTCAGATTTTAAATCATATCTCATCATGATGGTAGAAGATTTTAAGAAGGACATTAATAACACACTTAAAGAAATACAGGAGAACAATCCTAAACAGGCAGAAGCCTTTAAAGAAGAAACACAAAAATCCTTCAAGGAATTACAGGACAACACTGCTAAACAGGTAGAATCCCTTAAATTGGAAATACAAAAATCTCTCAAGGAATCACAAGAGAACACTGCTAAAGAACTAGAAGCCCTTAAAGAGCTACAGGCAAACACTGCTAAACAGGTAGAAGAAACAAAAAAGTCCCTTAAAGAACTACAGGAAAACACAACCAAACAGGTGACGGGATTGAAGAAAACCATTCAAGATCTAAAAATGGAAATAGAAACAATGAAGAAAACCCAAAGAGAGATAACTCTGAATATAGAAACCCTAGGAAAGAAATCAGGAACCATAGATGTGAGCATCAGCAACAGAATACAAGAGATGGAAGAGAGAATCTCAGGTGCAGAAGATTCCATAGAGATCATGGACACAACAATCAAAGAAAACACAAAATGCAAAAAGATCCTAACTCAAAACATCCAAGAAATCCAGGACAAAATGAGAAGACCAAACATACGGATAATAGGAGTAGATGACAATGAAGATTCTCAACTTAAAGGGCCTGCAAATATCTTCAACAAAATCATAGAAGAAAATTTCCCATACCTAAAGAAAGAGATGCCAATGAACATACAAGAAGCCTACAGAACTCCAAACAGACTGGACCAGAAAAGAAATTCCTCCGGACACATAATAATCAGAACAACAAATGCACTAAATAAAGACAGAATATTGAAAGCCATAGGGAAAAAGGTCAAGTAACATATAAATGCAGGCCTATTAGAATCACTCCAGATTTCTCACTAGAGACTATGAAAGCCAGAAGATCCTGGAAAGATGTTATACAGACACTAAGAGAACACAAATGCCAGCCTAGGCTACTATACCCAGAAAAACTGTCAATTACCACAGATGGAGAAACCAAAGTATTCCATGACAAAACCAAATTCACACAATAGCTTTCTATGAATCCAGCCCTTCAGAGGATAATAACTGGAAAACACCAACTCAAAGATGGAAACTACACCCTAGAAAAAATAAGAAAGTAATCCTTTAAGAAAACTAAAAGAACACAGCCACAAGAAGAGACTCCCATCTTTAACATCAAAAATGACAGGAAGTAACACTAACTTCTCTTTGATTTCTCTTAACATCAATGGACTCAATTCCCCAATAAAAAGACAAAGACTAACAGCCTGGCTACACAAACAAGACCCAACATTTTGCTGCTTACAGGAAACCCACCTCAGAGACAAAGACAGACACTACCTCAGAGTAAAAGGCTGGAAAACAATTTTCCAAGCAAATGGTTTGAAGAAATAAGCAGGAGTAGCCATTCTAATATCGAATAAAATTGACTTCCAACCCAAAGTTATCTAAAAAGAGAATGAGGGGCACTTCATACTCATCAAAGGTAAAATCCACCAAAATGAACTCTCAATTCTAAATATCTATGCTCCAAATGCAAGGGCAGCCACATTCATTAAAGAAACTGTAGTAAAGCTCAAAGCACACATTGCACCTCACAGAATAATACTGGGAGATTTCAACACCCCACTCTCACCAACGGACAGATCCTGGAAACAGAAAGTAAACAGAGACACATGGACACTAAGAGAAGTTATGAAACAAATGGATTTAACAGATATCTACAGAACATTTTATCCTAAAACAAAAGGATATACCTTCTTCTCAGCACCTCATGGTACCTCCTCCAAAATTGACCATATAGTTAATTTGTCACAAAATAGGCCTTAACAGATACAAAAATATTGAAATTATCCCATGCATCCTAACTGATCACCATGGACGAAGGCTGATCTTCAATAACAGCATAAATAATAGAAAGCCAACATTCACATGGAAACTGAACAACACTCTACTCAATGATACCTTGGTCAAGGAAGAAATAAAGAAAGAAATTAAAGACTTTCTAGAGTTTAATGAAAATGAAGCCACAACATGCCCAAACTTATGGGACACAATGAAAGCAGTCTTAAGAGCAAAACTCATAGCCCTGAGTGCCTACAAAAAGAAACTAGAGAGAGCATATACTAGCAGTCTGACAGCACATCTAGAAACTCTAGTACGAAAGGAAGCAAATTCACCCAAAAAGAGTAGACAGCGGGAAATAATCAAACTCAGAGCTGAAATCAACCAAGTGGAAACAAAAACAACTATTCAAAGAATCAACCAAACCAGGAGTTGGTTCTTTGAGAAAATCAACAAGATAGATATACCTTTAGCCAGACTAACTAGAGGGCAGAGGGACAGTATCTGAATTAACAAAATCAGAAATGAAAAAGGAGACATAATAACAGATCCTGAGGAAATCCAAAACATCATCAGATCCTACTACAAAAGCCTATACTCAACAAAACTGGAAAACCTGGATGAAATGGACAACTTCCTAGACAGATACCAGGTACCAGGTTAAATCAGGATCAGATTAACAATCTTAACAGTCCCATTTGCCCTAAAGAAATAGAAGCAGTCATTAATAGTCTTCCAACCAAAAAAAAAAAAAAAGCCCAGGACCAGATGTGTTTAGTGCAGAGCTCTATCAGACCTTCAAAGAAAACCTAATTCCTACTCTCCTCAAACTATTCCACATAGAAACAGAAGGTACTCTACTCAACTTATTCTATGAAGCCACAATTACTCTGATACCTAAACCACACAAAGATCCAAAATAGAAAGAGAACTTCATCCCAATATCCCTTAAGAATATTGATGCAAAAATACTCAATAAAATCCTCGCAAACCGAATCCAAGAACACATCATCCATCATGACCAAGTAGGCTTCATTCCAGGGATGCAGGGATGGTTTAATATACGGAAATCCATCAACATAATCCACTATATAAACAAACTCAAAGACAAAAATCACATGATCATCTCCTTAGATGCTGAGAAAACATTTGACAAAAGCCAACACACATTCATGACAAAAGTCATGGAAAGATCAGTAATTCAAGGCACATAACTAAACATAATAAAAGCAATCTACAGCAAACCAGTAGCCAACATCAAAATAAATGGAGAGAAGCTGGAAGCAATCCCACTAAAATCAGGGACTAGACAAGGCTGCCCGCTTTCTCCCTACTTATTCAATATAGTACTTGGAAGTCCTAGCCAGAGCAATTCGACAAAGAAAGGAGATCAAGGGGATAAAAATTGGAAAGGAAGAAGTCAAAATATCACTATTTACAGATTATGTGATAGTATATATAAGTGACCCTAAAGATTCCACCAGAGAACTACTAAACCTGATAAACAGCTTCAGTGCAGTAGCTGGATATAAAATTAACTCAAACAAATCAGTGGCCTTTCTCTATACAAAAGATAAACAGGATGAGAAAGAAATTAGGGAAACAACACCCTTCACAATAGTCACAAATAATATAAAATAGATTGGTGTGACTTTAACTAAGGAAGTGAAAGATCTGCATGATAAGAAATTCAAGTCTCTGAAGAAAGAAATTGAAGAAGATCTCAGAAGATGGAAAGATCTCCCATGCTCTGCGATTGGCAGGATTAATACAGTCAAAATGGCTATCCTGCCGAAAGCAATCTACAGATTCAATGCAATCCCCATCAAAATTCCAACTCAATTCTTCACTGAGATAGAAACGGCAATTTGCAAATTCATCTGGAATAATAAAAAAAAACCTAGGATAGCAAAAACTATCCTCAACAATAAAAGAACCTCTGGGGGACTCACCATGCCTGACCTCAAGCTGTACTACAGAGCAATTGTGATAAAAACTGCATAGTATTCCCACCAACAATGGAGGAGTGTTCCTCTTTCTCCACATCCCCGCCAGCATCTGTTGTCACCTGAATTTTTGATCTTAGCCATTCTTACTGGTGTGAGGTGGAATCTCAGGGTTGTTTTGATCTGCATTTCCCTGATGATTAAGGATGTTGAACATTTTTTCAAGTGCTTCTCAGCCATTCGGTATTCCCCAGTTGAGAATTCTTTGTTTAATTCTGTGCCCCACTTTTTAATGGGGATATTTGATTTTCTGGTGTCCACCTTCTTGAGTTCTTTATATATATTGGATATCAGTCCCCTATCCGATTTAGGATTGGTAAAGATCCTTTCCCAATCTGTTGGTGGCCCTTTTGTCCTGTTGACAGTATCTTTTGTCTTACAGAAGCTTTGCAACTTTATGAGGTCCTATTTGTCAATTCTTGATCTTACAGCACAAGCCTTTGCTGTTTTATTCAGGAATTTTCCCCCAGTACCCATATCATCGAGGCTTTTCCCCACTTTCTCCTCTATAAGTTTCAGTGTCTCTGGTTTTATATGGAGGTCCATCAACCACATAGACTTGACCTTAGTGCAAGGAGATAAGAATGGATCAATTCCCAGTGTTCTACATGATAGCTGCCAGTTGTGCCAGCACCATTTGTTGAAAAGGCTGTCTTTTTTCCACTGGATAGTTTTAGCTCCCTTGTCAAAGATCAGGTGAGCATAGGTGTGTGGATTCATTTCTGGGTCTTTGATCCTATTCCATTGATCTACCTGTCTGTTGCTGTACCAGTACCATGCAGTTTTTGTTACGATTGCTCT